>LOJH01045320.1:0-13621 GCA_001685095.1 Ellobius talpinus
AGGGGAGGAGGTGAAAATTTTTAATAAAAAAATAAAAAATAAATAAAATAAAATAAAATCAAAAATTATAAATCAAATGAAAAATAAAGATCATCTAAATTTTTCAAAAGTACTTTGACATCAAATTTATAATATTTAAGCAAGGTAGATATGTTCAGACATGAAATTTTTAGTGAAGTTGAAAGCTAATTCTCTAACAGTTACCTTTTCTAGTAGAAGCAAAAATGGTTTATATAATTAAAAATAGCATATAATCCCAAAATTATTATCATATGAACTTGTAAAACATTTTTTCTAACATTTGACTATAGAAGAAAAAATATTCTTAGACATATGAAGTAATTTATACAAAATAAGAAAGAGGATCCCTCTGGAATCTGAAGATTCCTTGATCTTCCGCTGAACAGTATTTTCCTATTTGTCTGCTCTACAGAAGTTATATTTTGCCTTTCTAGATACAAACCGATGATACTTCTGTGATCCCATTCTAGGAATAAGCCGAGAAAAACAGAATTTTAGGAAGAAAAGGCAATTTTCCAGTATAAGTTGAAGGCTCTGTTATCACACAGAAGGAAATAATACATGCCAATAAAATTGGGGCTCTAGAATTTTAAAGGGCTTGTGATTAAACACATATCTGCCATTCACTTTATGGCCTGAATTTAAACTCACTAAGCCACATTTCACTTAAAAATTGAAGGCAATGACCATAAGAATACTATGAAGATAAAATAGAGTGTATATGGAACATTTAGTGTCATAGGAACTTAATATGCATTAGATATTTATCCCAAATAGGAAAGTTACTAATGGTTACTAAACATTGAATTATCTTCAAGGTGTTTTTTAAACATTTGTTCTTTCATTTCCTTATTGTCTAAAAATCTGAACTCAGACTGGATTATTTACAAAGTATTGCTTTTAGGCATACCTAATATATTTTACTAGTCTGGATACAGATTATTTGTTGAGCATCAAGATATAGTCCAGAAAGTACATTCTATCAGTATGTGTCTATATTTATAAGACAGCATTTATTAATATATGAACTTGTATATATTATACAGATTGTATTATATATTATACATAAGAATTTATATATTATATATCTGTAAATATTTTAAGTCATCAAAGTTATTAATTTCCCAAAGCATGAATCCATTCCTAAATTCTTTCTTAACCAATGACACCATCACCCAACATATTGCCCAAACAATATTAATCATCTTATTCTACTAGCTCTACATGTATGTCCAATTATTATTAATCAACAAATTCTTATTAATAAATCACTTCAAAACATCTCTTCCACTGAATTGAATGTGCCTTCATTCAGATGCTCAGTATATCTTTCTGGAAAGGAGATAACTGTTCATCCTTTCTGCCATTAGTTTCATTTTTATCTACCTTACACAGCAATTGATTTTAAAATATTTACTTGTTTCTTTTAGTAATGATTCCTCTAATACATAAAATGTTTTAATGAAAAATAAAATGGTATACATTTAAACACATGAGACTCTGAGACATAAGTGTAAATCCTGAACTCTTTGCACACTTTCATGTGAGCCACCAAAAAGAAAAGGAATAAAATAGAAAAGAAAAGGTAAAGAGTTCTGAAATATATTTGGAAATGTCTGGTCTATAAGAAAAGAGAAAACTGCTTAACATGGTAAATCAAATGCCAGTTTCACCAACTGTCATTTATTTTCTTCATTTTCTATTCAAAGCACATCAGTTATAAGCTTCTCACCTCATTTCTTTGCTTTATTCCCCTTCATTTCATTTCTATTCCCCCTGTAAAAATAATCACTATCTCATCTCTTCTGTGCTTTATGCCTGGAGTGCTATCCACTGATTCTCCACATCTAACACTAACCCTCCAAAATACAGATCAAAAAATCATTCTTTCTGATCATTATCCAATTTATGAGGGGGGTTTATTTGCTTCTATCATTGTGAATTTTTTCCACCTTATATCTAGTTGTATTATAGTATCTATTGTGCTCTAATGTGTATTATTATGTTATTATATCATTTTTCTTTAATTCTAAGATGACCAAGACCACTACTCATAAATTTATCCCTTTCCTGAGGTATTAAAATCCAAATTAAGTGATTTATAAATTTGTGTTATTGATAGATGATAGATAAGAGACAGATAGATAGATAGGCAGGCAGAGAGACAGACAGACAGACAGATAGATTATGTCTTTTCCTGGTATAATAATTTTAAACATTTTTTATTCTATTAGAGAATGATAAGGCTAATTTTTAAAGTGTTTTGGATGCTCATAGGCACTTTTAGAATATCAAAAGGGTTCTATAATAATTCATAAAATTAGTTTTATTAGATTACTTCAGTGTTGTAAAATATTATTCAGGGCAATGATCACCCACAGTATTACTAATAACATAATGCTGTTCTTCAGAGAATGCATTTTCTTTCCACATCTTTAGTTGGTATAGTAACTTTAATAATATAAATAGACACAACAGACAAAATGAATATTGGTGGGGTATATAAGGTAAGCATCTCACAGGAAGTTTTCAGATGATGTACATTTTTCATCCCACATCTTTTCTCCCAGCACACAATATACACATAGAAAGAGATTTCTTATAAAGAAATTACATTTAGAAAATCATATCCATTTACTTTGTGTCATTGATTTTTTTTTTAAATCGTGTTTGCCCGAATACTCAAAATATTCAATAATTCCTTCTCTAGTAGAGGGTGAAAAAGCTTTAAAGGACAGGGAAGTTACATCAATAAGAGTTTCTTTCAAACTTTGTCAGTAAGAAGAGACAAGATCATCAGTTGGATCAAATTACCTGTTGGAGTGATAAGTCCTGGAGATAAAAGGCCTGGGACTGCATGGGGCAGAAGGCGGGCATTGTCTTGCAACACTCCCAGAGAACGCTTAGGGGGCCTGCCAGGTCTGGAACTGTTGGAAAACAAAGATAAAACACAAATACCATTACTTGATACATTTGTTTTTTAGATCTTATTTGTCAAGAATATATAGAATCTTACACTAGAGACTATGTGCTGTCGTGGATTAATAAGAAAAACCAACATTTTACAATAAATTTTACAGTGTACTTATGGCTAATATTAAAGCCACCAAGGATTAATTTTCAGTTTTGCTTTCATTTGTAAGCCAATACTTTGCAATAAAAACCAGCTGTTGTAAAGATTTCCTAAATTACTCCTTGCCCTTAAAGCTATGTGATCCCTGGTATTAATACACACAACTAAGGCCTGAGACAGTGAGTCCCAGAATTCAGACTGTACAAAATTGTACAGTATAAATATCTAATCAAGAAACCAGAGGAGAGGGGTGAAGAGTTGTGAGATGTAGAATAAAACATATGTTTATTAGAATTTCTGCAACTGCTGAAAACCCATGAGGAACAAAGAAAACTCATTCCAAGTACATCAGTTAGTTTCTGCTTTCTTTGGATTCACTATAACTAAAAAAATTGCTATGAATGTTGCCTTTTTCTCAAATCAAATATTTATTCACACAATTTTATTGGTCAATTGAAAATTTTGTGCAATGCATCATATTCGGTCCTCCCCCACCTCTTCCCCTTCCATATCCACTCAACTTTGTGTCCTCTTTGTTTTGAACCCATGAAGTCTCATTTTTGCTGCCCATATATTCTAGCTGAATCAAAACTTAAGCATTAACCTAAACTATTGCATTTGCACATTCTTAACTCTAGTGCAAAAGTTCAGATTATTTCAGAAGCTGTGGGTGTAGCTGAGTGATAGTAAGCCTGCTTTACATGCACACAGTCCTAAGTTCAATCATGAGTACAAAGGCACGAGGGAGAAAAATAAATTACAATTACTGAAGTAAAATTAAAATTTGTATATCTGTTTTACCATCTCATTCCCTGACACAATATAACAAATTCATCATTTGGAGGGTGCCACAACTCGCAGACCTATCAACCATAGAATATTTGAATAAAGTCATTCTGAAGTTATTATACATCTTATTCTATTAAATGTATTGATTTCTGTTGTAGTGTTACATGTCACAGTGTGAATAAGGAGGTCAAAGGACAACCTGTAGGAGTCACTTCTCTCCTTTTACCATGTGGATCCTGGAGATTGAACTCAGGTCCTTAGGTTTGGCAGCAAGTGGCTTTATTC
The DNA here is from genome assembly GCA_001685095.1 of Ellobius talpinus. Classification (NCBI taxonomy): domain Eukaryota; kingdom Metazoa; phylum Chordata; class Mammalia; order Rodentia; family Cricetidae; genus Ellobius; species Ellobius talpinus. Next base: position 4,169 of record LOJH01045320.1, read on the forward strand.
ACTGAATCATATTTAAAGTCCATATTTTACATATTACTTTTAATTGTGTCTAAGACATTGTTGCTGCCTTTTAAAATAAGTGCATTTCATATAGGAAAATAAAGGACTTTTGACTAAAGACTACAAAATTGTATGTTAAATAGGGTGAGCACAGAAAAGTATGAGGTTCAGACAGACGATATTCCCAAAATGACTTCTGATTCACAAAGAGATACATCAAACTACATTCTATCAATTTTGCGGTAGTAAAGTGCTCCATCAATATAATACAAACTCTGCTTTTCAATAAGGACAACTACTAGCAACTTTACTCAGAGGTACTATTACCAAGCTCATTTTTAAATAAATTGTGCTAGCATTATTTCCTGCCATTACACGTCAATATTATATATCATTCTAACAAGAAAAATTGTTTTTCTCATTTAATGTTTCAATTTTATAAACTTTCTCTACTTTCTATTCAATTCCAGGTCACAATTTATTTTATTTAACTCAGTGTTGATGCCTTCTTCACCCTTCCCTGTTTTATGGCTTCAAAAGGTGCTAAAAAGGAAATATAAATTTTACTTCAAATATCCTTTAGGGCCCTGGATCAGAGAAAACATTTATCAAGATATATATAATATGATGAAGATGAATTACTTTTAAATAATAGTCATCAAATCTAAAAGTTCTAAATGCTTTTTCTTGTATTAGGCAGAGCTCAATTCTCCTATTTAAATCCAGCAGCTTACTCTGTACTTCCCCCATGTGTTTCAGTGCTTCTCCAGCCTCAAAATCCCTCCTCACACTGTCAGCTGAAGAAGAATGAAGCCTGATACCCCATCAAATTCCATATGAGGAACCATATAACACCCAACCATTAACATAAGACTTTGAAAGCCATCTAGTTTAACTAGTTTTGTGTGAGTGAGTGTGTGTGTTAATCCTCCTTATTAAAAATGGTTCCTTTCAAATAAGTTGAGAGATAATAGAAGCCTCTTGTTTAGTGGTTCCACTTTAATATCTAAAATTTGGATTGGTACTGGAGAATCCATAATTTATGTCACATCTAAAACACATGGATATAAAGTCTGTGGGATTATATTCTCCATTTTTGTATACGTCTAATCTCTAATTTATATTAGTATAATTAACTGTGAGTTTTCCAAACAGGAGCCTGAGATCCATGAAGGCATGTGAATGTCTAGTAGTATATACAAAAAAATCACTGAATCTTAAGCAATTCTTATGGTTTGTAGCGTACAGGATACCCAGTAAATAGTTAATTAAACCCATTAGTAGACAGGTGGTAAAAATCTATTTCACGGTTTCTATGGTTTCCAAATATTCATTAGATTGTTCTACTTAATAACATGAGCAGAGAGCTATTTCCATCATTTATTCATCAGATCATCATTTTATTTTAGACCCTGTACTCTAATGCAATTATATAAGCTTCAGAACATGACCTACACAAGCATGACTATAACGTTAAAGAGGAATATTTAGCTGTCACTTCATTATGCTCTCAGAGATGTGAGACACTTAAATAACTGATTAATGGCTACATATTTCTGCAGTCACACACACACACACACACACACACAACACTTTTCAGTAAACCAGTAAACAAATATGTGCTAGGTATCTACTATCTAGCTATCAGTGATACTTAGGTTAAAATATAAGCTTGAAAGGAAAGATTACTCATTATGGTTTTTTTATTGGCATATTGTAAGAACAGGGAACAGACTCTGTCTTTGAAAAATGTGCATTCTAGTGACATGAATATATGTTTGCAATATTATTCAAAATTTTATTGACTCTTAAATGAGGATGGTGATATGATATTTCTTTGTAAATATGTTCAAATGTGTCTGAACAAAAATCCCACACAGATATCATTTGTTTTAATTTTTTGAAAGAGTTAAGCACCTGGAATAAATTAATTGGAATTAAGTTAGTAAAAATAATTTATAATTGGTAAATTTCTAAAAAATATAAAAAAGAATTAATATTATTATTAGTTTCAGACTAAAAATTCATATACAAAAAGACATTAATGGTTCTAAAATCCTACATTTCCTTTCCAAGATAATTCGGAGAAAGTGATGAAAGACTATGTAGAAATCTGTAAAAGCTGGAAAAGATCACACATTTTGACAGACGATTCTGTGAAGCTACTTATCTTTAAGAACTTTATCATCATCAGGCAGATATTTAAATATTAATCAAGACAAATAAACACATGATGATTTAGCTAGTAAACTGTTATTTAGATGACAATTTAATCAGTATAGGTTGAAAGGTCCATCACTGCAGCATCCGGTTTCCACTAAAATATTGATTGCATTACTGATCTCAGTAATGCTTTATGTTACAAGGCACAAATAACCATGTAATTACTCTTTAATTGAATGATAATTGCTTCTTGGCAATTATTTGTTTCAGTTTAATTACAAGGTTATTTGTACTCTGTAGAATGAAACACCCCCTTTTAAAGTTCCTCTGTTGGTATGTTACCCATATGCACTATAAACAGAAGCTGCTAAGAAACATGTAAAATAACCACAGAAAACAGCAATACTTTTTGTACAAATTATTTAACTAAACTATTAAGAGATTATGTTCAAGGGGATTAATGCTATACATAACAGTTAAAGATTACATAGATTTAAATTACTGCAGTCTCCTGATTTTATCAGAGTCCATATTTTTATGAAATTTAACCAAATGGTTTTCTTCTTCCTTTGATGAAATTGCTTAGCAGAAATGAACTGGCAACCCAACAACCTGAGATTAAAGGGGGAAAATCACAGAAATAGTAATCGCACTTCATATTTCTGTAATTGAACAAAATTTACATTCAACTTATAAACTTTGTAAAATTGGCAGCTCTCGAAGAAAGTTCAATAAGTCTTCTAGTAACAATATGCGCCTTTCTCTGTTATATCTGTTTCCAGTTGCAATGTACATTGTAGCAAATACTTTCCTCATTAAGATAATGAAACTTCCCTGTTATATTTTTTTATTTCATTCATCCATCCATTTATAAATCAATGAGTAAGCAACTGGGGAAAGTAAATTCTTTGTCCTAAATTTTAAAAACTATTTAATAAATTAACAATGTCATAAGCCTTTAATATAAATTGTATAGGTAGTAGTTATTTTCATAAAGAATCATGTTATATCATCTTCAGTAAAAGATTTTATACTATTCCTTAAAAAGACAAACAGAATTCTGAGACTGACTAAGAAAGCAGTCAATAATATACTTACTAATAATTAAGGGTATTTTTACTAGCAGCATGCAAGCCCACTGCAACTGAATTTTCCACCTTTTTATGAAAGCACTGTAAATGATTTCCTATGTGCTTATTAAGCTAAACCAGGATCTTTTTACTGGAGCACAACACAAAGATTTTTAATTGAATACTGGATTAATAAAAATAATTTGGGTTTGACATTTATTACAATGCTTCAAAGATGCCAATGGTTATTAAACTCCACCTGATGTTTTTGTGTTCATAAAGCAAAACAAACTGACTGCTCAGCAACCTGAATGGATCTTTCCTGAGTGATGACAAACAGATCAGTTCTCTAACCATTGCACTCGATTGTATTCCAGTCTATATCAAAGGAGGCAGCAAACAATTCAGCAACTGAGAAAAAGTCATACATGCAAAAGGAGCATTTACTATTTATCATGAATGAAATGGTTCATGTTCTGAACCAAAAAGGTGTCACTATGGTAACTCTAATAAAATAGTGCTTATGCTAAACTAGGCATCAAGAAGTTCTTGGTTCATGGTAACTGAACAATATGGTTCACTGTATCTCTGGGAGTTATTAATACAGCACTAGAGGAAGGACAATTCATATTCTATTACTATTAGAACTTATTACTATATTCTAAAGTTAAATGTGAATTTTTTAATGAGTGGATATACTTTAGTAGTGGGAAAATTCTGAACATTATCTTTATCATAGAGATACTGATAATAATCAAGAAATACCTCCAATTTGAATGACTAATGTATCAAGGTTCAGGAAGAAAAATCCACGTTTATGCATTTATCTTGTAAGTGTAATAAAGTGACTTGTTTACAGTCACCATTTAATATGGGGAGGTTTCATCCCCTTGCTAATGTTAAATATTTATTTTTAGCCTAGCTGATATCACTGATAACCCAAAAATTGGCTAATTACTTCATATAATGGATATCTGTGGAGTTATTTTATACTCCATTTACCAGACTGCTCTCTATGTAAATGAAATATATTCTAGGCATGGTGTTAGCTCCTTTCAAGGACATTACTGTCTGACATATATTTATTCAATTTTAATAAAAGTTTTAATATAATTAACAAAGGTTATATAGCAAAAAATGCTGTTCTCTGGTGTGAATTATTTGTGAATATTTCTGATTCTGCTGAAGTAGCTCCTAATGACATAAGTAGAATAAGTGCAAACTACAGAATGTTTCAAAAAATAGAGAAACAATTACCCTAATGTATATAAAACAGTTTCAAAAAACCTAAAGGCATAAAGGCAACATTAAGTATAGCACTGTGAAAAACATCTAGCAAGAGTTTGAACATTCACACCATTCTCTTCTGTTGTGATGTATGCAAAATAAAAATGCTCTCAGTTACCAATACTCTAAACTTTTCCTTTAACTGTGAATCTCCAGTATTTGTAGTTTCCTGTTGTATGCATTTTCAGCATTCTAACTCATCTTCATAGTTACATCTGACACTCCAGGTCAAGTCTTCACCTCTTCATGCTCTAGTTGCTTGTACCAAGTTGGTTCATTGTTTTTGAATACAGTCTCAAACTGTTTCGTGAATTGTCATAAAATATTTCTATCACCATGTTCTCTTCTGATCTACAACATTTAATGTTTTTATTTTACTGCATATACAGTATAAATATCACCTCTGGCATCACAAATATGTGTCAGTATGTCAGCTGGAGTAATGGATTTACTCAATGTTAAGTCTAGTACTGGATAAGAACTATTCTACTATGAAAATGCCACAGTATTTGGACTGTTGAGGCCAAAGGTCTGTAAATGTCTTTGCCTTGGGAAGGGCTTACTATAATCTGCTGTCCTGATTGCTATTTTAAGTTTTTTTATTTTCATTTTCTCTCTGCCTGTTAGCCTATATCAACATATACACCATATTTAATGGATATGCAAAGGAATGCTTTTAAAATGAGCAATAAGAAGTCTATTAAAAATAATTAAATCATAGTCTTTCATATTGATCAAATAAAGTTTCCAGTAATTGTCAATCTCTGTATAATCCCCTGATGATCTAGATATTAAACACTTCAAATCTGAAATTTAAAGAAAGCAGCCAGCATAGTGATAATGTCCAAACTAAGATGATCTTAGAAAGATAGATTAGTTGATTAGGAAGGTGATCACAATTCAATTCCTTATATTAAATTCACTTCCTTATATTAATGTTATGACATATTGCTATACTCTTATATCAGTGCATTACTCAACATTCATCAGAGAAACTTCTTCTAGTAGATAGTAATTGACACAGATATTCATAACTGAACAATGTCAGGGAGAGACATTGGCGCACTCTGTCCTAAATGGAATGTCTTCATAAAACTTCTCACTGAAAGGCTCAGGGATCTATGCAGAAGAAAAGGCAGAAAGATTTTAAGAGCCAGCGGGAATGGATGAGTCTAAAAACATAAAGTCTTTCAGATACAAAAGTGTCACGCACAAATGAATCCACACAGACTGTGGCAGCATGCACAGTGCTTGCAAAGTTTTAAGTCAGACAAAGTCCCAGCCCTGAGTGGGGGAAGTCAGGTAGGTTCATTCCCATATGAAGATATTTGCAATTGCTATCTTGAAAAACAGAAAATAACTTTTCTTCAAGAGAGAAGAGATATTAGGCATATCAACCATACACCAAGGCAGACCCCATGATCAGAAGTAGTCAGTTAACAAAAAATAGACTCCAATTTTGCATGCTTTGTTTTGTTTTATTTTTGCTTATTGTTGATACATTTTATCTTTTTACTTTGTTATCATCGTTGTTTGTTTTGATTTGTTTTTCTTTTAGAGAAAGAACATAAAATTCAGTGGGAAGGATGTGGGGAGAACCAAGGAGGAGTTTCGAGAGAGTAAAGATTATTGTCAAAATATATTATGTAAAAAATTAAATATTAGCCAATGTCTTTAGTAGCTACCAAATAAGACAAATGAAATTCATATAAAGAAACAAATTAACATGTTCAATATAGATTGATAGATCGTATAGTTCATAGAAACAGATACAAGATGACACAGATCTGTGCCCCCAGAGCTATGAGATTTCTAAGTATTTGAAGCAAGTTTGTTTCTGATTTTTGTGTATATGTATACATATTTTTGAAGGATAATTAACAAAGCCTAATTTGAATTGTGAAAAAAATTATGTAGTATAGTTTAATGAGGAATGTATTGTTTCTTAAAGTTGTGTTGAAATAGAAGTGAAATGCCATGAGGTTATCTGAATCCATTGCTCATCACTGTGATTTAACCCCCAAAACAAGTTATTTCTATTTTATTATTTCAGTAAATATGTTCAATACATAAAAATATAAGTAATTCCCGTGGGCCACCGCACAGAACACCAATTCTACCAGCATCCACAAAGTATCTTCAGAACCCTAAAGATCATGTAGGAGGTTTTAACATCCAAGTGTAACATATGACCTAGGCAGGTCATTTAAAAATACTAAGGTGTTAGACCCACAATTTATGCCCCAGGCTTCCAAACTATCAATAGCCCTTTTCCCGAGGAAAAAAAAAAAGCTTAACAACAGTCTTATTTAACCTTGACCTCACAACACATCAAGGAATGATACTATACACTGAGACCTTGGTAGGTACCATGTCTATTTGCTGACACAGGTTTAGAAATGTACCAACAAGTCACCCAGAAACTCAGCTACAGCATCTCTCAGCTGTGGTCTAAGCATAGTGCATCTCATAAAAATCCATAGGTATAGATCCATTCTGAACAAATGGGAAAGGACTGCTTGCCTCTATCCTACAACACAACAACACCAAGGGAACTTGACTCAAATAAATTTGAACAGACTCAAATATCACAACTAAATTTGAAAACAGAATAGCTTGGGAAACTAAATGCAGAAAAACACACTTGCAAATTGGTTTTTCTTCTTAAATCATAGTTTCTAAGAGAATGTACAATGCAACAGGTTACTTTTGAAAATCTACACGAATTTACCTGTTTTAATGAGAAACTGAATGTGGTATGATTGAGTATCATCAACAGTTAAGTAGGACAAAATATATTAACACAAAGAATTATGATAAATAGCCAATGTTAACAAAAGCTTATATGAAAATAACTTGTAAAATGAAATAAAATGACCAACATGTGAGTATAATTGTGTCAGTTTTCTCAATTTAATGAGCTTGACACTTCCTATTGTAATGGTGGTACCATGCATTTTCTTTGACAGTGTTTCTGTCACAGAGTCACTTTTACTTGTTTTAGCTTTGCAAAGTCAATGATTGCATCACTTTCAGATAAGCATTTCTAAATATCATTTTCCAGTATTTGTTCCTCTAAATCAAACACATACACACAAAATAAATAAAAAGCAAAACTAGCTTGAAATAAAATTAACTAATTCATACCTAAATTAACGTCAGTATTAAATCCTGGCACAGGCTCTTACATGGACAGGGATACTTTTCTTGGCACATTGCTGATTGCTAAACCAACAATTCTGGCTAAGGAAAAAGAAATTCCCTGGCAAGTTGTAAAGCCATCCTAATGAATGTGTGTATATGTGTGTGTGTGTGTGTGTGTATGGGGGTACTAAGCACACAAAAATACATTGTTTAAAACCGGAAATAATAAAAATTATTTGCACATATAGGGAAAAATTAAAAATGAATATTAAAAGCATCTTCAAAATTGGACATGGGAGAATTATAGTTGTAAATGTGGATTATTTATATCTTATTTACTTTTTAGTGTTAATTCACTTAGTTCTTTGCTCCTACATTGATATTATTGTAATTATTGTACTATGATAATTTTTGAAATAGGGTACACAGCATATACTTTCCTTCCCCTAAAAATTTTTCTTGAGATTTTTCAGTCAGGAAAAATATGCTATTTTGACACAGCATGTCAGATAATGACAAATATAAATTTAAATAACACTCTGTAATGTGGGATGATATAGGAATAGATATTTCCATCATAAAAGAATTTCAGCCCACATGCACATAGTATACAATTGCAAACCAAGACTTAAAACTCACTCTAAGAATTTAACATATGTTGAATGTGGTTTTCTTTGGAAGAGGAAATAAAATTCCCCAACTTCAAGGCCATAAGAAATTTAAAGTTGTTAAGTGTTTTGACAATTGAACATCATCAATAAGATGGACCGTGCAATAATTCCTCAACATCAGGAAAGGGCTTGCAATGACCTTCACAGTAACATTTTCCATATTCAAATCATCCTGGAACTTTCTGAATTTTTATAACACTTTAATGACTTCAGTCACAATTTTAATGTAGTTACTTCATCTCAAAATAACATTGAAGTGAGTAGTTTGCCATACCCTACTTATTACAACAATATATCAGTAGATTCTATCTACTTATAGAGAGAATAATTTTATTGTTGATAGTGAAGAGATCTTTCTGCATAAGCATTGTTTATCGTGTAAGCAGTGTTTGGCTTTACCCAAATTATTGCCTAAAGCAAACCTCAACAAGAAAAGGAAAGAAGAGAAGGAAAAAGGGAGACACTGAGGAATGGAAGAGGGGATAAAAGAGAAAGATTTTTAAAACATTGAGCTTTTTTCGAGAATATTTAGTACCTACTGTTCTATTTTAAGCAGTTTATTGAATTCCCTTTTGGAGGTGTTTTTTGTTCTTTAAAAAAGTATTTCATTTTATGTGTATGGGTGTTTTGCCTGCATGCATGCCTGTGTACCACATGAATACAGTAACCTCATAGGCCACAAGAAATGATCAGATCTCCTGTGACTCAAGTAACAAATGTTTGTTAGCTGCCATGTGGGTGCTGGGAATCAAACCTGGATCCTCTGGAAGAGCAGCCAGTATTTATAACTGTTTAGCTATCTCTCCAGCCCCTGTTTAGGAGTCTTAGAAGTACAAATAAGAGCACAATTTAATGATTGTTAAGCACTTTCACCTAAGTGGCTTAAAAGACCAGAATGAACAGGTGGTAATGTTACTAATCAATACAACAGAAGAGAAGCACACTGAATATTTTCACAATCTATTTTTTTAGTATTAAATCTTCTTTTTATTGACATTTTAACAAAAAGAATTAACTTATTTGTTGTTAAAGCTTCTAATAGTCTCTCCAAATGGTTTTGTAACAAGAGTACTACTCAGCAGTAAAAAACAATGACATCTTGAATTTTGCATGCAAAT
>LOJH01045321.1:1620-13621 GCA_001685095.1 Ellobius talpinus
AGCCTGTCCTGGAACTTGCTCTGTAGACCAGGCTGGCCTCAAACTCAGAGATCCTCCTACCTCTGCCTCCTGAGTGCTGGGATTAAAGGGCTTGCGTCACTACTGCATGGTAAGCTCTGTGCTTTTGTTTGTTTTTCGAGACAGGGTTTCTCTGTGTAGCTTTGGTGCCTGTCCTGGAATTCGCTCTGTAGACTAGGCTGGCTTTGAACTCACAGAGATCCTCCTTGCCTCTGCCTTCAAAATGCTGAGATTAAAGGCATGCACCATCACTGCCTGGCATATACTTTTTATCCTTAAAGAAAGGACACAAAAAAGACATGTTTTTGTCCTTCAGGAGCTTACTGCCGATTTTAAGTAGGCATCTAGGATGTTTTCTACTAAGCGTAAGTAAAATACCAGAAATGGAAGCAAAGGAGGGAAGCACCATTTAAAATGCTGTGCTGTGTATCAAAACAAGTGATTTCTGAGAGCGAACATCTGGAGATTGCTAGATATCTATAAAGTCTGGCTTTTTAAAATCATGAAAGAATGTGTTTGGCAGTCCAAATTCCAGGGATTTATATGAGTAGGTTGTTATCTATCTTATGTTTAAATCTAAATTAGTTACAGAAAACCTGTTTTGTATATGAAAACTCATTTCTTTATTATGTAAAACGTCACTATTTGTTCATAGGAAATTTGAAAGCATTTTGATATTTAAATAGATGGATCATAAGACCGTTTAAAAGTTCAAGGAAATAGTCCAGCAGTTACTGTGTCAGTGTGGAAAATTGCATGCATGTTGTGGATTTCTGTCTGTGTTACCTTTTGTTCTATAGTTCTGGTTGCCTTAGATTAGCATAACACCTTAAGTTTACATAGTGCTTTGTAGTTTACAAAGAACCTTTTCTTGGATTTTATATGTGATCTTAAGAACAGCTTTTATATAAAGTTTCTTTTTTAAAACTATATGAATGTGTACTCTTTTTTCTTTTGAGAAAGGATTAACTCAAAGAATTTGTGTCCATGTTAAACAGTAAAACAGTGACAAAAATAGAACGATAGATTGTATTTCATATATTCGGTCTGTATGCAACTGATGTTAACAGGCCAGTACTGGTATTTGTAGGTCTCCTATGTCCAGAATTTTAATACTGAAAATCATCTGTTTCATTCTCGTATTCTCCTGTTGGCACATAACCATTTAAGAAACAAAAACAAAACAACCACAACAAAACAAACCAACAAAAAGTCTGAACTCACTTTATGTGATAGTGTTCAGTATTCTTTCACTATTCTGTTAGCGTCTGCTTTTGAGACAGGGTCTTGTTGTGTACCCTAGAACTGCAGGTCCCTGAACTGAGGTTCTCTCCTCAGCCTTCCTAGTGCGGGCATTATGGGCATGTGTCACCATGCCTGCTCCATTAGTGACTCCTCAAATCTCGGAGATACATCAAATATAAAATAAATCTGGAATCTTTCTCTTCTAAATTACCTTTTCAAAATGATTTGACTGTTGAAGTCTCTTAATCAGTTTTTATAGAATCATTCTGTTAAAGCACTCTACTTTGCTTCTTACTGCCTACTATGCTTGAGACACTAGGTCCAATCCTCCAGTACTATGAAGAAATAACTGACGAAAACAAAGAGGCTGAATGTAATGGCGTACACCTATAATCCCAGCGTCTAGGAGGTGGAAGCAGGTACATCAGGAATTCAAGGCGAGCCTCAGTTATAGCAAGTTTGAGTTGAGGCTAGCCTGGGCTATATGAAACCCGGAAAAGATAATAGGGAAAGGAACTGCAAGTCTTAAACATTTTTATTATGGTGGGGGGAAAGTGGCAAGGAATCAAACAATGTCCTGTGATTTCAAGACTGGATGATAAAATACTTCATGTAAAAATTCACACACATTTATATAATCTATAACTTCAGCGTAGCATTTGTAAAATGGCCAGTGACTTAGCATCCTTGTCTATGATTTCAAAAACCACTGCAGAGTGTTGATTGCTGTTCAATGTAAAATGCAAATACAGTGTTCTCCTTATCTAAGCACTCATCAACCAAAGGCAAAGTTTGAATTTCAAGTGTTTAACTCAATAAAACTGCCGTTTTATTCTATTTTATTTGGCTTTTCAAGATGGGGTTTCCCCTGTGTATCCCTGGCCGTCCTGGAACTTGCTCTGTAGACCAGGATCTTCTCGAACTCAGATCTGCCTGCCTGTGCCTCTCAAGTGCTGGGATTAAAGACGTGTGCTACAATGCCTGGTGTTTGTTACCTTTTCCTATTTCTTAGTTTCCTTTTCTACTACCATAATTCATACACTTCTTGGATTCATACCATACTTGGATTTTATTAAGTTTGATTCAATCTAATAAAAAATTATGGCCCAAGTTCTGGGGTAATGCTTTGAATTTGCAAATCATTTGCATAACCTATTAATTGATTCTGAAATCAGTCTAAGTTAAGACCAACATTTAAAAAAGACAAAGGTAGGAAGAAAGATTATAAAATGCCAGTGTTCCACATGATAATGCCCAAAACTTTAAATTTTAATTGTGTGTGTTTGACTTAGACTGCAGTATAAAGTTTCTGTGGGTCATGCTTTGAAGAGGTAGACGTTTTTTGTGGCTAACCTCTATCTGAGAGAGGAGATAAGAATGCTGACATATATGAAAGTGGGTGAGCTGTTAGAAGTTACAAGGAATAGTGTACGATCTCTTGGAAAACTTAACGATCTGAATGTAGAGAAGGGAGGCAAACCTGGCACCTTATAATATAGTTTTATAAATTGATAGGATATATTTACTTTGTCAAGTGATTCTTTGATTTGTAAGAGGATTTAGATTTACCATCTATCTTAGCTTTTAAAATTTCAGTTATGTGTATGTGTCAGGTGGAGTTGGCAGTGTGTGTGTGTGTGTGTGTGTGTGTGTGTGTGTGAGTGCAGGGGCCTGAGAGGCCAGAAGACACCATCAGATCTCCTGGAGCTGGAGATGCAGGCACTTGTGAGCCTCCTTGTGTGGATGCTCAGAATCGAACTAGGGGCCTCTGCAAGAGTAGTAGTATATGTTTTCAACCTGTGAGCCTTTCTTCAGTTCTTATTGTAGCTTTTTAAGTGGAATTTTCTGTCTTGACTTAGTAATTAAATGATTCTAAATAGACCCTATCCACTCTTAATGTTCAACTCAGGTTGATTTTTCTTTATCCTGGAGTCTGTTCCTGGTGGAATCAATAACTGACAAACCTAGAGGGGAATTTGATGAAAACAAGATGTCTGCATGGCTTTAGATTTCTCCTTATTGTGTGCTTATTAGAAATAGTAACTGCACATTAACAAAGCCAGATCACACCATGAGTGCATAATCAAAGCAAATACTGCCAGTGGACATTGTGTGCCTTAATGGCTTTTTTTGCCTCCACCATGAATGAATAGCCTTAATCTAATCTTTCACAGTACACACACACCACTCTTTTTTTTTTTTATAAAGATAGTCTTTTGAAGTAGTCCAGATTAAAGGAGAACAAAGAAACATTGGACTATGTTTTAGAGAGAAAAATACAATAAAGAATATTCACTTGATAACATTAGAGTTTATGTGGTAGAAGAGATAAAACTGTATCAGTGTTTAACTTACTAACATTGATAAATATCCTAAAATTATGCATGGAGATGGTTTTATTCTTAAGAAATACACAGTGTAGTTGGTAGGGAGAAAGGACCACGGTGCCTGTAACTTACTTTTGTTTGTGGCAGGGTCTCACTATGTATCTCAGCCTGAGCTGGAACTCATTGTATTGTATTGCCCACATGCCACAGTCCTCTCTCAGCCTCCAAGTGCTGGGAGCAGGTATGCACTACCACACCTACTGTGTATAACTTTTCAATGGTTCATTAAAAATGTCAATGTTTTATGGGTGTGTATATATATACCCATATATATGTGTGTGTGTATACACACACACACACACACATATGTCAATAGCAAATGAATAAACAGACAATGTTAACAGCGAGTGAATTTGGTAATAGCTGTGTGTGGTTTGGTTTTTTGTTGCTTCTATTCTTTTTTTAATGTTTTCTTTATTATTTATTATGTATACAGTATTCTGCCTGCATGTACACCTGCAGGCCAGAAGAGGGTATCAGATCTCATTACAGATGGTTGTGAGCCACCATGTGGTTGCTGGGAATTGAACGCAGGACCTTTGGAAGAACAGTCAGTGATCTTTACCTTTGAGCCATCTCTCCAGCCCTGTTGCTTCTATTCTTGTAGCTTTTCTGTGACCTTGGCATTTTCCTTTTTCTTTTTTCTTTGTGGCTTTTCGAGACAGGGTTTCTCTGCGTCTCTTTGGCTGTCCTGGAACTCACTCTGTAGACCAGGCTTGCCTCAGACTCACAGAGATCCACTTACCTCTACTTCCCGAGTGCTGGGTTAAAGGCGTGTGCCACCATTGCCCAGCTACCCTGGCATTTTCTAAATCAGAGTTTTAAAAAATTTGTGTGAACTTTGCACTATATTCTACAATATATAGCATTTAAAAAATATGGAACTCACTGTCTCGGAAAATTCCAGGGCAAACCCTTGAGATCAAACTGTGGCTGTGAGAAGGCTACATGTGTATGTTCTGTGGCTTCTCTGTATCCCGAGACCTCGCTTTGAGAAGCATGCCTCTAGGCTATAGACTGCTGTGGTTCAGACTTAGCAGATGAACACTTTGTGTTTTGCTCAGCACTTTGGGTATTTCAGAAATGGAGCAGTTGGGAGTTGGAGAGACTGCTCAGCCATTAAGAACACTTGCTACTCTTGCAGAGAACCTGGGTTCGATTCCCAGTACTCATATATGGCAGTTCACAGTAGTCTGTAACTCCAGTTCCAGGGTCCCTGACCACTGCAGGCACCAAGCATGCATGTGATGCAGACATAAAATACCCATAAACATAAAGTAAATATGTATATTTCTAAAAACCAGGACATTTCACTTAACAGTCTTGGTCTTTTTGTTTTAGCGGAATAATAGATTGATTTGCCACTTTATGCATTTCAGATTACACGTTCAGTAAGTGATGCATCAGGCAAAGTGCTATTGGTACTTCCCTTATTCCAGCTTGTCTCATCTCCTTTATTGCGTGTCTTGGACTCTATGACAGTTGTGGCAGGTTTACCTAGCCAGGAGGCGGTGAGGGGCTGCTGTCTTCACTGCACTTTGGGCAGTTTGAGAACCAAGTTTCTGATCTGATGCCCACTGCCCTCCTGACACATGTTGATTTCCTGTAAGCAAGGCTATTACTTGGTTTAGCCATAGTCCAACCATCAATATTGGAGAATTGGTGATCCAGTGTGGAATTGTAGCTGCAGTGTCTCTTTAGCTTCCTTCAAATGCCTTAATCTTTTCATGAGTCATAAACTTCACACTCCAGAATGTTATTTGTAGACTGTCCTAACCTTGATATTTCCCCCATTAGATTCAAGTTACATATTTTGGGAAGAAATACCAAAAAATGAACCTGTGTTTCTGTCATTGCTTCTTAACAGGTGATATCTCCTATTATTGGTTATTTGATAAAGGTCTTTCACTATAAAATTACTTTTTCTCTTTAGTTTGTAGGAACTATTTTGTAAGCGAGCCTTGAAGGTATAAAAGTTCTTCTCAGCCCTTCATGGTATTGGTTTGTTTCTATCCGTGTGGACTAGAATGCCCTATTTTTTATTGAAGGGGTTATAATCCATTGCTGTTCTTTGTTTTGGTTTTTTGAAACAGGGTTTCTTTGTAGCTCTGGAGTCTGTCCTGGAACTAGCTCTTGTAGCCTAGGCTGGCCTCGAACTCAGAGATCCTCCTGCCTCTCCCTCTGCTGGGATTAAAGGTGTGCACCACCTCCGCCCAGCCATTACTGTTCATTTTGAGATTCACACTGGCTCCAGTTTGGCCAGTGGGTACTCATGCAAACTGGATTCTGTTTTCTCTGATATTTTCTTGCTTTCTTACAATATCATGATCAAGGCTCACCTTGTACTCTTCCTGCTCCTGCCCTGGAATTGGCCATCTTTACAGGGAAACTTCATTCTCTTTTGTGGAGAATAGTATTTAGAAGCCATCACTATGTACTGGCTGTACACATAGCTATTATTTTTGAAGAGTAGTCAAAACTGCAGTGTGTATGTGGAGCTACAGATGAAATTACATCTGTGTTTGGTTTTTTGTAAATGCATAGGGCTCATTTTAATTTTCTTAACATATTTCTAGCTAATTCTCCAAATTGTGAGGGATTTGGTCTTCAGTTTGCTTAAGCAGTCTCCTGTCTTAACTCCTCACCAGTTCTGGTTTAACTCCTTTGTATAGACTGGCATCTTCATCTCATTTGAGTTCTAGCATGAGAGGGCAGGTGCCTTTTTCATTCACTTTGATTTTGACACCTGCACAGGACTTTGACACCCTCTGCTGGGCCACTCTTGCCTGTCTTTTTTAGGTACCATTTTTACGCTTTCTCAGGAATTTAGGACTGACAGTTTGTTTTGAGACAGGAATTCAGGTACTCAGGCTGGTCTTGAATTCATGTTCCTCCCAAGTACTGGAATTACAGGCATGCATCACCACTCCTGGGTGTTGTAAAGAGAGGGCCCACTTGTTCTTAGCCGCCCGGCTAGCTTAGCCTCGAAATAATCACACAGAAACTGTATTAAATAAAACACTGCTTGGCCCATTAGCTCTAGTTTCTTATTGGCTAACTTTTACATCTTAATTTAACCCATTTCTATTAATCTGTGTATATTGCCACTTGGCAGTGGCTTACCGGCAAGTTTCTTACCGGCATCTGTCTCAGTCGGAGGATCCATGGCATCTCTGACTCTGCCCTTCTTCCTCCCAGCATTCAGTTCTNCTTATTGGCTAACTTTTACATCTTAATTTAACCCATTTCTATTAATCTGTGTATATTGCCACTTGGCAGTGGCTTACCGGCAAGTTTCTTACCGGCATCTGTCTCAGTCGGAGGATCCATGGCATCTCTGACTCTGCCCTTCTTCCTCCCAGCATTCAGTTCTGTTTTCCCCACCTACCTAAGTTCTGCCCTATCAAAAGGCCAAGGAAGTTTCTTTATTCATTAACCAATGAAGGCAACACATAAACAGAAGGACCTCCTATATATACCACCTGGGTGTTTTAAATGTTTTCTTCACTAGCCTGTGTTAATTATATATAATAATGGGTTTCATTATGACATTTACACATATGTACTTAATATGTTTTGATTATATTCATGGATCTTCTCCACTCATTCCACTTTTTATAATCTGTTTCCCTTCCTTCTGTTTTCCTCTTCCCTTCTGTTTTCATATCTTTATTCCCCCTATGGAGAGGCATACCTGTTGAATTTCAGTGGAGTTTACAGGAGCATAGATGCGTTACCAGTAGCTACCCCATTGAAGAAACTGAAGAAAGTGTCTCTTCCCCACCAACCATGAACCGCATATGAATCCTCAGTGGAGGGTGTGCTTTCTCATGCTTTCTGTGGTAGAGTGTTGGTGCAGGCCATCACAGCTGCTGAGTTTAAGAGCGAAACAGTATTCCGCATTACTGCTCGCTTCTTTCGTTGCTGACATTCTTCCTGCCCCTTCTCCTACAGTGTTCCTCGTGCCTTAGTGAAGGTGATACAGATGTCTCATTCATAGCTGAGTATTCAGCAGTCATTATTCTCAGTCTGCTGACCACTACTGCAGTGTGTGTCCAGGGAACAGCAGCACTGATCTGTGGGCATAATAGTTATTTAGGAGGCAATTGGATAGGCATGGTTGTTTAGGCCAACAGTATCAGTGGCTTCTCCTAGGGCCATGAGACCAAATATACATGAATTTCCTCTTGTGAGGCATTGTCAAATCCAGTAAAAAAGCAGTTAATTACCCCCATAATAGACTTGACACTGTTCATCAGTGGGCCCATCCAGCCTGGCCAGGGGTACTAAGGCACATAAGGCCCACAGATAAATAAGTCTGTTGGTGATAATTCTCCCCCAGGGAGGATATAGATATAATAAGGTGAAAAGGTAGATTATTGAATCTACTTTTAAAAAGTAACTACTAGTTTTAAATATTTTACATTGGATTGGATTTTTGTATATTATATACAAATTTTGTATATTGATACAAATTTGAGATTAATTTTGTTAAAACATACTGTACATACATTTCTAATCTTGTTCAAGGTATTGTACCCATACAGCTCAATTAACAATGTAATGCAAATTTCTAGTTCTTGAGTTATTACCAACTGTTTAGGATAATAAATACAGGTTAATAAACTTATAGTCATATTAGGTATGTTTACAAGGTCAGACATACATATTTTATATATTTTAGATAGATTGTCTTCAAACACTTCAGGGATCTACAGAATATGGCATTTAAGATGTCTTAATAGCATAGGTTCTTTTTATGACAATGAGACATGTCTGCTCCTGGCGACACCTGTCTGCTTCAGAGAAGATAATGGCATCAAAAAAATTCCACATGAAGTTTACTTTCTTTGTGGCAAAAGTAAGCCACTGGGCAAGAAAGTGCCCTTACCTCTACTTCTGACAGTATTTTATCCTAATTGGACAAGCAGGACATAAAAGAGATTGATTGCAAACCTTGTCAAGATAAGGTGGGAACAGTTCTTCAAAAATCCTGCTGTATAGAAAAGTTTGTTGAATATTCTAGACCTTTAGGCTGAAGATGGATGCCCCAACATTGCAGAGGAACCTTGGGTGACTGTCCAGGCAGCCAGCTGTCTCTGTCATTTCTCACAATTTTTTGAAAGTCGCTTGCATTTTCTGCTTACTCGGTTTGTATTATTTCCTTCTTGGGTCTCTGAGGGAGTTGAAGATGAGATATTTGTAGTTTTCCTTATTTACCAGACTCAGAAAAGAAATTTACTAAAGAAATGTAAAGTTTATGAAGTTGAGAGACATAAAAAGATAATTTTGAGTTGGTAATACAAGTTAGAATAGAAAGTGAATTAGGCACAACACTTTGGACTCACTAAGATAGGATAGATAATGGAGAATTTTCTCTGAATTTGTCAAATGCAAATGGTCTAGACATTGTTGATGAACTTATTTCCTGTATATATTGCATATAGCTATTGTACTTATTGATATAATTTTTCTTACATTAGTTATTGCTTTCTTTTTTAAGAAAAAAGGGAAATGTAGTGATATTTTATTTGTGTTTTAACAAATAAAGCTTGCCTGAAGAACAGTGCAGAGCTAAGCATTAGAGGTCAGGCAATGGTGGCACATACCCTTAATTTCAGTACTGGGGGCAAACGGATCTCTGTTAGTTCAAGGCCACCCTGGGCTACATGAAATTGATCCAGTCTAAAAGAGAAGTAGAACTCACACAAAGGTGATCCTAGCACTTGGGATCACATGCCTTTAATCCCAGCACTAGGGAGATGGAGACAGGCGTGATATGGATTAGAAAGCTGGAGGAGACAGGAGCTCATGGCAGTCTGAGGAGGCAGTCTGAGGACAGGTCTGAGTCTGTAGAGGTAAGAACTCTAGTGGCTGGCCACACTGCCTCTCTGATCCTTCAGCTTTTACCCCCCCATAGCTGACTCTGATTTTTATTATTAAAATCAATTAAAATGCATGCTACACCGAGTGTCTTGCGTTACGCTTTTAGCACTGTGAAGGCTAGCCCACATCGAGGGAGCTTCCAGCCCAGGCAGCTTATTCTCCTGTCCTGCTGCTAAGCTCTGTGGTATTGTCAACCATAGGGCTTTGCCATCCTGTTCTAGGGGGAAACCAACAGAAGTGGCAGTTGAGAATATTATTTTGGAGACCTCAGGACCTCCCTTATCAACAATATGTGTGTGTTACATGCACGTGGCAGCTAGACACCAACATTGGGTTCTTCCTCTATTCTCCACCTTACTTTGATCTTTCCACATTTATCTACTTACCTACCTACACCCACCATGGCACACATGTGGAGGTCAGAGGACAGCTTAGGGAAGTTATTCTGTCTTTTCTCTATATGGGTTTCAAGAATTGAACTCGGGTTTTCAGGCTTGGTTACAAGCATCTCTATTCATTTAGCCATCTCCCTTGCCTTATTCTTTGAGGTAGAGTCTCTCACTGAACCTAGAGGTCTTTGATTTGGTAGCTTATTGATTCCTGTAGGTTGGCCAGTGAGCTCCAGGGATCTTTCTGTAGTCTTTTCCCCACCACGTACATTTGCAGATGTGCGCCATCGATGTCTAATTCTTACACAAGTGCTAGGGATCTGAACTCAGATCCTTGTGTGTGTGTGGCAGGCACTTTACTGACTAAGCCATCTCCCCTAGCTGCTAAATATGTTTTCTTTTTTTAATAAAAAATTGATAAAACAACTTTACTGAAAGCTAGCCTTCTTATCAACTAATACCATTTCGTTTTCTGTTATCCCAGTTCTGCTTATATGCATTTTAGTCTGCTAGAGCTACCATAATAAACTTTTGCACACTGGATGGCTTAACAGAATTTAATTTTTTTCAGTGTCCTAGAAGTTAGAGGTCCAACCAAGATCAAGGCATTTGCTTTTTGTTTGTGTCCTCCCTCTCTGGTATCAGACAGCTAGTGTAATTGATCTTTTCATTATGTTTGCATATCCCTGGTATCTCTATATGTGTCTATAAATTACTGTTTCTTTTAAGGGCATTCAATATGTTGGATAAGGTCCCATCTTTATAGACTTAACTAATTATATCTTTAAGAATCTTCTCTCCAAATACAGTCACACTTTGAGGTACTGTGGAGTAGGACTTCAGCATAGCATTTGGGGGGCATAGTTCAGTCCTCACAACATGCATGTATGTGTATATAACGTAAATAAGATTTAGGTGAAAATCAAATCATACCATATTGAGTAGTCAGTTTTGATGAGTGTTTTAATAACTGCATGATGCTTTAGATCATGAATATAAATTAGTTTGAAAGTATTTGCTGTCGGTGGGAAGGCATTCCGGATGTCTAGTTCTTACTATCTCAATTCTATATTTAAACAGTGGATACTTATCTTTGAGCTAGCTGTGGTTAACTAATATGTGAGGGAGAATGAGTAAAGAAAAAAACATATAAGCAGAAGAATCAGCCATTTTCCCCCCTTTAAATTATTGTGGCCATCTTTTATTAACAGATATAAGTAGAAAGTTCAGTGTTTTGCATTTCATTGTTTGTACATTTTGTCACCTTAAGTTGTATGCATCAAACGTAATTTAACTTACTCTTGATGACCTGGGTGGCTGTTATGAGTGTCATACATGGTTGTTGTGGAATACAGTGGTTCCTTCAGGAGCTGTTTGTATATGTCATACAGTAAATATATTAAGATGGTTAAATTATTGCACATGGTCTTGCTGTTTATCACTTAATGCCAGTGTTCTGCTCTGCTCTTTTTATTTGAGTGTATATATTTTCAAAAATACTGTCGTCAGACTTAAAATTCAAAGGGACTTCTTGATATTAGATANTATATATATATATATATATATATATATACAGGAAGGTATCTGTGATTGCCTGTCAGTTTGTATTTTGAATTTGTATTGTGTTTTTGAGACAGGTTCCTTTCCTGGTTGGTATGGTACAAACTATGTAGCCCGGGCTAGCCTCAGACTCCAGGAACTCCTCTGCATGCCGGATGCCTAGATGATAGGCCTGCACCACCACTTCTGACTGTGATCTCTTGAATGCCATTTCACAGTGGCTTATATTTAAGATCCATACATTGCATTTTATTGCTAGGTATCTTTAGTGTATATATATATTTTCCCTCAATAGTTGGTTAAAGAAGTGGTTATTTTCTTTTATAGAGTTTAACACAGGCATTGATGATAAATCTTTTGGTGCTATGTAACATGTTTCTTCTTTGTTTTCTGTATATCCTTTAAAATGAAGCTCATGGATTTTTATGTATTTGCTGTATTTTAATCTACCACATTTCTTTCTCTCTGTCTCTTTCTTTCTTTCTCTCTCTCTTTCTCTCTCTCCCTTCCTTCCTT
>LOJH01045322.1:12243-25864 GCA_001685095.1 Ellobius talpinus
TGCCTGGCTGATTGCCTTCATTTTAAATTTTACAGTAATTTTTAAAAAGAAATTTAATAATAGCATAAATTTGCATAATCTGAGTTTTATGGAGTGTCCATGCTTGGTACTTTCCCAACTCCGTGTTTTAGCGTGCCTACTTTTCCAAAGCTTGCTTTACCCCCTTACATGTGGAACTTATTACACATAATCCTTGGGTTTTGCAACTTTTCCCCCTTGCAGCTCACATTCCACAGCCACAATTTTGCCTCTCACTAGATATACAGACTGTAACCCCTTCTGTCACCGAGGCCGTGAGCACCCACAAGGCGCTTTGTCCTGAGAGCTCAGATAGACTTCTTTGTTGGAGCACTGGGGCATTTACAGAAAATCTGCCTTAATTTTCCAAAAACAGCTGGCACATCTGGCTTTGTCCTGGTTTTGAAATCATTTCCCTTGGGTAGTTTTTCCTCACCAACTAATACATAGGTTTCGGAAGAATAAGGACTTTGTGGTATCCAAGTTACACAATTCCTCCTGTGTATTCCAACTGAGTGACGGCTAATGGTTACTGAAGGCTCATCTGGTCCCACTGCCCACCCCCACCACTCCTTCCTTCTAAACACGTTGCTCAACAGGTAAGAGGCTCTGCCAGCCTCTGGGCAATTCCAACCATCCTGAAGCCTGATGTCATCTTCTTGCTCATGCCCTGCTCTCTTTGTTCTCAGGGAGAGTAAAAACCCCAAATCCATTCCCAAATTGTTTAGTCTTCTGATGTTAGTGGTGGTGCTCTGGTTGTGTTTAGTCCTAAGCCCCAGCCCTTGTTATCATCACTATGGTCATACGTGCTTCTGCACGGAAAGTCTAGAACTCTGGCTCCGTTGAGGGTCCACTTGCTGGAGACAAGAGAAAAGCCAGCAATTTCAGCCCTGTGTCAGACTCAAGTCTGTGACAGTGTCACCCAGGCTACAGAGACCTCTCTAATGGCAATGGACAAGGAAGTGATCCTCGGGATTAAACAAAGCCTGAAGGGGGGCGGGTGCAGAGGTAGGACCAACCAGAGTCCTGGTAGAGGAAATGGCACAGTGTAAATACCCCAGACACCCCTAGAGGCCTAGTTTATGCTAGACTTTCTACCCAACTCTGATTGCCCTGAGAAGAGAGCCTCTCTCAACTGTTGGCTTGGTTTAAGTTTCTAGGTTCAGAGCCGAGTGAGGGCTGAGGGTGAGGCACGTTCATGATCAAGTCTTTGAATCCATTTCCCATTTATTCTTGGTCCCTAGACCCTTCTCAGTTGCTTTTGCAGAGGCCTTTTCTCTTCTCCTTCCTCGCACACTGATGTGGGGTGAGGCGCAAGTAGAGTTGGCTGCCTGTTTCAGGGTATCTGAAGATTAATTTTATGATAAACCTCTAGTAATGGGGCTGTAATATGAATACAGTATCTCTCAAGCAGTCAGTGTCGGGAAAGCATTGGGCATTGTTAATTTATTATATATACTATGTAACAGAAGCAAGTTAAGACCTTCACACGCAAGCATTCTGGGGAGAAGTTTGAAATTACCACAAAACTCCACCAGAGGGCGCTAGGTCACCATCACCCTGACCAAGCACCTAGTTCTGCAGCTCCAGGAAACAAGCCTCGTAAGAATCAGTTTAAAAAGAAATTAGGGAGGAAAAAAAGAGGATAGAAAAAGTCCAGAAGCAGGCAAAATGTTGCCCAAGAATCCAAAATACATGCCATAGGGCTATGTGTTTTCTGTTAAAATTTGACAAACATGAAATAAACTGGGATCCGAAACAGCTAATGGGGCCAGGGGTAAGAGATAAAAGGCCGTGTAGATCCAGTTGAGGAGTCCTGTGAGAAAACTAAAAGACACATTTTGATCCAAGTAATGTTTCCACCACAGAACAACTTTTTCTAAACTTTCAAGTAAGCTTTAATAGGTTCCAAGCTATCTAGAGAAGAGCTATACATACCTGGGGGGGGGTGTGGTCAGGGAGACGGATAAAAGCATTCTGTGCAAACACGAAGCTTGAGTTTAGGCCCAGAACCTATGGTGGACGGAGAAAACAGACTCCTGAAAGGTCCCCCGTCTTCCACACATGCACATGTGTATGTCCCTCATTACACACACAGAGAGAGAGAGAGAGAGACAGAGAGAGAGGAAATCATTAATTAGTGACATTAATTAGATTTTTTAGTGACAGGTTGTTGTAAATGAAAACTTGCTCAAAATCCATTCTTTCTCTAAGCTGGGTGGTGGTGGCATAGACCTTTAAACCCAGCACTTGGGAAGCAGAGGCAGCAGGCAGATCTCTGAGTTCCAGGCCAGCCAGGGCTACCCAGAAATCCTGTCTCAAAAAACAAACAAACAAACAAACAAACAAACAAACAGGGTTGGAGAGAAGCCTCAGAGGTTAAGAACACTGACAGCTCTTCCAGAGGACCGGGTTCAATTCCCAGCACCTGCAAGACAGCTCTCAACTGTCTGTAACTATAGTTCCTGGACACCTGACACCCATACACATGGGGGAAACAGCAATGCACATAAGAATAAAAATAACAATAAACAACAACAACAACGATGGGTTGGGAATACAGCTCAACCACTTGACTAGCATGCCCAAGGCCCTGGATTCACTTCAGACTGAAAAAAAAATCCAATAAAAAAAAACAAAACAAAATAACAACAGCAACAAAAAAGCCAACCAAGTAGGTTAGCAGGATATGAAGGTACAATTCTAGAACTGTATTTATGGTTTTCCTAGTCTCAGTAGGGACTTGCTTTCCCATGCTGTCAGACAGATGAACTTGGTTCTTCCTAGCAGAGGTAAGATTTGAGGTGGAGCCCAAGCAGATGTAAACCTTCCACTCTAATGTGCAAGTTGAGAAACGGGGGGCGCTTCTTCCACCTCTGTGAATGTCTTCACTGAGCATTTGGCCAAACTCCAGTCAGGCGAAAGACAATCGATACTCCAACTCTGAATTTCTTCTCTGGAACTAACAAGTATCAAGGAACTAAGCTCGGTAAGGCCAGCTCTTTCTCCTGCTCAGTCTTAGGTGACTTGAGTTCAAGTGTGATCTGCTCTTCCCTGCTTTCATTGTATAGAGTGGAATTTGAAAGGCTGACTAAACACAACTTTCCAGAAAAACTCACTTTACGGGGCCCAGGAATGCTATCCAACTCCAGTGCTCTTCCTGATTCCTTTTTTGTTTGGGTTTGGCTTGACATCTGTTAGGCTCTTTTTTTGGGGATGGGGGGTCAGAACTAATTCTAAAAAACAAAACAGGTTACATTCTGGGCTTGGTTTTCAGGGTGACAGCATCTCTGAGTCCCCACTGTATTTCTTCAGCTTGGTTTAAAGTTTTCACGACTTGCCCACTAAAGTCGGCCACACTTGCAGCAAACTCCACGTCCCAACTGCATGTGCGTGTTATAGTTGAGGGTTTGGGCTCACTGGAGCCATATCCTAAATTTGGCATTGTGAATGCAAGGCAATCAGGCAGGCTGTACCCATGCCTCTAGAACAAGCGCTTCAGACATGCAGAGGAAGAAGCTGTAAGAACTCATAAGAAAGGTCTGCCCAAGACAAAGCCATCAGTGTAGGCGGCCAAACACCACGGATGAGATGGATTTAGTCCTGGGTTATTGCTGCAAATTTAGTCAAAAGTCTCCCTGCAACATTGCTCTCCCACTCCACCCACCCCAGGGACAGAGGAACTCCACTCAGCAAGCACCTCAACTTCAAAGCACTTGCCATCAGACACCCCACCCCTCCCCGTTAGCTTCGATACTGTGTGGGCCTAGACTGAAAAGTTCATGGGTTCAACCATCTTACTGCTTTCATGGAGGGGGCAGAAAACGGGGGGGTAATTTAGGGAAGAACAAAGGACAGAGACACAGCAAAGTCAAAGGAGCTGAAACAGGCTGTTCTTTCAACTTCTCTAAAAGCACAGGTCGCTTTTCTGAGGGCAAACTGACTGAGGGACTCTGTTCTGCTTTTTCTCCCACAGTACACTCAGAGTTCCCCAGGCTGGTCCTTGGGCTTGACTGGGTTCTACTTTGGTTGGTTTAAACATATGTGGGGCTGACCAAAGGGGCAAAGCCTCTTGTTTACCCCCTGAAAGTGGGTAGTCACGTGAGATGGCCCTGGTCACATGAAAGATCAAAGCAAATCCACTTCTATTCTTGGAAGCAGGGCACATGCTCTCTTGATGCTGCCGCTGACATTTCTGTGTGGTCGATACATGTTTATTGAACCCTCAGTCTGACACTATTGGGGACAATGAAAGTGGGTAAGCACCAAAGGCGATTCATACGCCTAGCAAGGGCAGTAGGCACTCACACGGCAGAACTGCAAGAAACCTAAGGAAAACAACACATTTGCTCTGAATGTTGCACTTTCTGTTATGTTCACTGTGCCCACTTTGGGCAACGCTGAAGAGTGCTGAAGGCGCTGGCTTATACTTTGGCACCTGTTATCTTGGATTCACCATTTTCTAAAATAAGAACATCACCTCTCCCTTTGCCTGATCCCTTTTCCAACCACCTAAGCCGAAGAGTTAAAAGAAAGCGACAGAAAGACAGCTGACCTTGTAGCTGGGATTAAATCTAACAACGTCCTTTATTAAAGCAAGGGGCAACATGGTATGGAGACAGCAAATTGCATTGCAGGAATGGTCATGCAGGGGTGGTGAGACGGCTTAATGGCTGGAGGACCCGAGTTCAATCCCCAGCAACCATGCAACAAGTCAGGTGCAATGGCAGGTAACTAATTCAAGCTCTGGGGAGGTACATACAGAAAGAGACCTGGGATTTGTTAGCTAGCAAGTCTAGCTAAGTCTGTGAAAGACCCTGTTCAAAAAAAAAAGTGGAGGTGATAGAGGAAGACACCTGCCTCTGGGCTCCACACACATGCACACAGTATTTATGGAGAAAGGAATGGTCCAATCTCTTCACATTATACTGACCTATAAAATGGTGTTTTCTAAACACTCCTCATGTTCCTGGTCCCTCTGTAATCCCTGCTATATATGCTAAAACTGAGGCTTTGTGTGGCTAAGTGATTTGGCTATTAATTAAGGTGTTTAGGAACTGAGGTTCAGATCTGGTCCTGGGTTTGTCTGATCTAAAGACCCACTACTAGTGACCATCACCATAAAACACTCCACGCTTCACTGAGCATGCCACGGAATTTGCAAGGTGCCTTTCCAGCCCAAAGTATACCCAAACCCCAGCTGAGATGAATGCTGTTTCTGTGTGCCACAGTATTAAGACACTCTTAAATAGATGGAGGTTGACCCAAGAAGTCAAGTTATGTGTGTGTGGTTACAGGCAGCGTTGCTTTTTCATATTTGTGGAGCAAAACATAACCAGAACAAACTTCTTCCCTTTCTCTTCCAAAAGGCACCGAGGGCATGGATTTCTGGTATTTAAGAAGGAAATCTCCATCTCAAATACCAAGGCTCCAGAAAGATTAATAAAGCCCAGGTGGATTTCATGCACTAGAAACAGAATGCTCAGGACATAGTACTAATAACAGTATTGGGCATGTAATCAGTATCAACATTTTACGGTATTCACACATTATCTCAGCCATCACGGCAGGGTTAAAAGAGGGAAAAGACACTCATTTTTCTTGTCTTAAAACAAAGCAGGGTTTCTCTTTGTAACCCTGGTTGTCCTGGCCTCTGTCTCCTGGATTAAAGACCAGCGCCACTACCGGCCAGCTAATATTTCTTTAGGGAACCTTAAATGTTTGGTGAATCCCAACTTTCAAAGGGTTCCTGAGAAGAACAGCTTTCCTTTAGCGAACAGTGTGCACCCTAACTTCAAGTCTGGTAAACAGCTCTGAAAGTCCTTCCATCTGCTTTACTTTGCTGATCCTAGGAACCCGGACGTTGAAAGGCTAAGACTTGCCTATGGCAGGAAAGAGGCGACATCAAACAGGTCTCCTGTCTATGGATCTCCAGAATCCTCTCCATGGAATTATAGGAACATCACACTTGTATTTAAAGCATGAAATCACAGTTCCGACCACTTCCCCAAACCCACTCAGCAAGCCAGGAGGATAGACTCGTCTAGGCTTTGGAACCGTGTCTCTCTCCAGGCCTGATCAGGGTCCAACTCCCCAACCCATCTCCCCCAGATCTCGCACAACAAAGAGTAAAAATTCGGTTCTGGATTTTCACCAGCAACTCTCTTCGAAAATCTTTGCACCGTTAGACAGCAAGAGCCAAGGCCCGAGTGATTCTGAGAAAGCCTTAGCCCGGGTCGGAGGGTCCAGAGGTCGCTAAAGAATGGAGCCTGCAAAAGATTCCAGCACCTTCGGCCCCCAGCTCTCCTCGATCGCCGCTGTTTCCCCTCCCCCACTCCCCTTTCTCTTTCTTTCTTCTCTGGCTCTCTCGCTCCACCCCGCGATTCCCGCAAAGCTACTTGGCCAATGGCCTCGAGCCCCCGGCGCACAGCAGCTGATGGGCGCGGGTTTCCTGGCCGACGCCAGCCAATCAGGGCGCCGGAGGGCGGGCCCGAGCTGCCAATAAAATGTACTGAGCGGGCTGCGTCCCTGCAGAGCCGAGAATGGGAGTGGAGCGCACCGTCTGAGCCCCACACCGCTCTTCTCTCCGCTCTCTTCGCCTCGCTCTCCTGTCCACCCCATCCATCATTCCGCTGGCCACCACTAAGGTAAGCGCACGGAGGGTGCATTGCACGGTGGCCCGGGCTGTAATGCCCGCACTCTACCTCCCATCTCCAGTCCGCAGCTACGGGGCCCGGGATGCTGCGCTCGTGCTTCCCGCGTGCTTGTAGCGTGCGGCCGGACGGGTTCTGCTGGGCTGTTGTGGAGTGAGCTCCGGGCCAGGCTCCGGTAAGGGCGGGGTCGCGGGTTGTTTTGATCGCTCTCCCACTTGCAGCCTGAGGCGCCGCCCCGGGAGGCGGGCTTCCCGGGGTTGGCGGAGGCTCCGGATCGTGAAACCGGGTGGTCCCTGCGGGAGTGCACTCACGCCTTAGGTGGGCTCAGGCGCCTCGATCCTCTCTTCCTGGGCGGCGCGTTTTTGGGGGGCGTCGTCGCGCTGTGGGTGGTCTGATTGAGGCCGGTGGTCTCGAGTGTTGGCGCCGCTTGCCGCTTCCCCAACGCGGGGGTCTTGACGGGTTTACAGTATGACTGAACAATGGAGAGCCAGGACCCTGGTGTGGCCGGAGGGCTCCGCAGTGGAGAGACCCGGCCGGGCGGAGGCAGCAGCGGCGCGCGGTACCTCCCGCGGTCGCCCCACTCTCTCCACCCGGCCTCTACCCCCTCGGGGTATGGCCCCCTGGGAGAGGCCTTGAGGTCAACGCGGGCCCGAGGGTCGGGGCGCCGACTTTCCGGACATTTAAGTGGGAAAGGGCTGCGCTCAAAGTGGATTGCCCCAACTCCTCCGGGGGCGGGAAGCGGGGATCCTCCCCCAACCGCAAATCCTCAAAGATACCCTCGATAGAAGAGGAAGAAGATGGAGATTCTCGGTCCTCAGAGTCCCCTGCCAATTGCTTTGGCTTCGTTGCCTACTCTGTGAACTCCGGGGAGAGACCGCGGGTTAAATACCACCAGCCTACTTATTCCTACACCCCCTCCGAACGCTCTAGATCCCCCACTCCATCGCCCTCGCCCAGAAAGCTCCGTTGCTTGGACCAGCGAGATACCGAGTCGGAGGAGAGGCACGAACACAGCTCTAAAAAGAGGAGGGCTAGAAAGGGCAACCCCAACAGTACGTTTAATTCTCTGTGGCTGGGGTGAGTAAAAGGGCAGGGAGAAGGACCCGGTACATCTAGCGACAGCAGAAACTACTCAGAGCTTCAGAACCCATTCCATGTGAACTTGGCGCCAGTTGGTACAACATAACACTAGGTAGCTGGCACCCAGCTGGTCTCGAGGAAGAGGGACTGGAGGAGGAAGCCAGGTTCACCTAACATTTGATTAATGCTGGATGTGTAACCCAAGGCCATGTAGAATCGCTATCCTGGTCTCTAAGTGGTGTAGGCAGAGGTTTTAGTTCTGTATAGGACTTGACCACTGAGCTTCTTCTGTTCCCCAGAAGGGTGAGGCTTTTGGAGGGAGAAGCAGTTGTTTTCACTTGAGCAAACATGGACAGTTGCCCACAGAAACTTTGCCACTGTACTTCAGAAAGTTGCCCAAGTCATCGGAGAACAATCTGTTCCCTTTCCAGCCATCCTGGGCGATTAGGGAGGAGGGACATCCTCTTGTGTTGAAGCTGGTTTTGTAGCTTCAGATTTTCCCCCACTTCTGTGGCCTGTTAGCCTTATCCCCACATCGTCATTTGAACTGGGAAATTTCTACTTACCAGGAAATACTATCTAGTGAAATCTTCAAATATGGTCGTTTTTACACTGAAGTGAGAGTTGTCTGTGGACTAATGACTTTTCGTCACACCAGTGAAAAGTCAGCAATTGAGACCTGGCATGGAGGAACACACCTTTAATCCCAGGGCTAGGGAGGCAGACACGGGTGGATCTCTATGATAGATCCCTGGTCTACATAGTCAGTACCAGGATAGCCAGGGCAAGGTAGAGAGACTCGCTGTCTCAAAAAAAAAAAAGTAAAGCCAGCAGTGTGGTCCTTGGACTATGGCTTTCCTCTTACCACCCTGATGATGGCAAATAGTACGGATCTTTTGTTAATTTCCTCCCAGGAATGTTAGCCTTTTAAATCTTAGTCCCCTTGTTTCATCTTTAAATCTAACTATGGAGTCAAGGCATGGGGGCAGCACGCCTTTATTTGATCCTAGCATTCAGGAAGCTGAGGCTGGCAGATCTCTGAGTTGCAAGCTGTCCTGGTGTACACAGCAAGTTCCAGGGATACACAGTGAGATCTTGTCTCAAATAATCTAAATGCAGGAATTTAGGAGGTGTGGGGGGGGTGTCTGTTAAAGCAATGTTAATTACGTAATTCTTTATGGCAGTAATGTATTGTTGTATTGGATGGAATAAGACATTCTATTAATGAACTTTTTGTCATATTGTCCCCTCCTGTCACCTTTCTCAAAGTCGAGGGATATTAAGATCCCTTAACTAGCTCACCCTGAAGGGGATGATCTAATTATAAACTTTAACTCTTGAAAGCAGAGTGAATGAGTACTGTACCCTTTGGTGTGTGGACTTCCAAAGGAGAGATCAACCACACACTCTGATTCTCGTGCCTCTTCAGCCATTTCTGCGGGAGACCCCCTTCGGGGTAGATGTTAATAAAATGCTCTTTGTCTCCCCAGAACACCTTCCATCATGGCCACCTCAGCAAGTTCCCACCTGAACAAAAGCATCAAGCAAATGTACATGTCCCTGCCCCAGGGTGAGAAAGTCCAGGCCATGTATATCTGGGTTGATGGGACCGGCGAAGGGCTGCGCTGCAAGACCCGCACCCTGGACTGCGAGCCCAAGTGTGTAGAAGGTAAGCGTGGGCCAGAGCAGAACACACACCTGGAAGTGGACAAGCAGCCTGAGAGTTGACCTTCCTTCTGTTTTTGTTTACAAAGCCTTTCAAAAGCAGGGCTCTTGAGACCTCAGTCAGTTACCCGTAAGCTGCTGAGCAGGCTGGAGTCATAGCAACAATGGAGGCCTTTATTTAGCTGGAAATTGTGTGTGTGCTGGTACACTGAAGGGAAATATTGGGTCATATTTGTAGGGGGTGGGAGGTTGGAGTACCGCTAACCTGGCCAAACCCAGGAACCTAGTTTGAAGGAACCGTTGTAACTGGGATATGCTGTCTAGTTTATAAGCTGTGGTTCTCAACCTTTACTAATGCTTCGACATTTTAATACAATTCTTCATGTTCTGGTGACCCCCCCAACCATTGCTAACTTCTTAACTAATTTCACTATTGTTATGAGTCATAACATAAATGACTGTGGTTTCAGATGATCTTAAGAGACCCCTGTGAAAAGGTTTAGACAACTCTGAAAGGGTTGTGAGCCCCAGGTTGAGAACCATTGTTATAGACCCTTTTAGAGTGCGGTGTATAGTATTGATCCAGTGGAATCTGGATGCAAAACACACACTCCAAAGTAGTTTTTCTTGGACTGCCCGTTTGTTTTTAGTTGGGGGTGTTTTAAAAACTTTTAAATGGCCTGGTGGTGGTGGTAGCGCACGCCTTTAATCACAGCATGTAGATGTAGAAGCAGGTGGGCCTGTGTGAGTTCAAGGCCAGCCTGGTCTACAAAGCAAGTTCCAGTACAGCAAGGACTCTTATACATAGAAACCCTTTGTTTTTCAGGGAAGGGGCTGCGCAGCTGTCACTTCCTACCTAGTGTAGAATGAGTTCCTCTTCTAGAGATGGCGCTGTCTGAGTGACTAGGTGACAGCATGTATCGTGCACTTGGCACTTAGCAGGGTTTGGTCTCTGCTGTCAAGAACTGGAGAGACAAACCGGCCATTAAAACAGCGGAAGGAAGAGTGGCAGGGCAGGACCCCAACCTTCGCCTCATCTGTAAGAGCACAGCCTGAGCTGCAGCAGTCGAGCCCAGGGAGGGGTGAGAGAAGGGAGATGATCTGGCCTAGTGAAGGAGCCGGCTTTTGTCCTGTGTCTTTAGTGCCTTGCTCCCTGCAAGTGGTCTCTGAATACCTGGTGCACTGTAGACTTAGAGAGGAGAGGAGTTAACTGTTGCTCAGGAGGGTCTGGTGATGTGCTGCCCTTGGGAATCTCAGATGAGGAGGAACACAGGGATAGGTGGTCAGAGGCAGCAGTTTGTCCCTAACGAGGATGCAGTCACATGCTGTGCCACTTCTTTGTACACTAAAGAAACTTACCTTGTGTGTGTGAATGTTGTGCGTGTGTGTGTGTCCCTCTTCTGACTTCTGCAGGCTCCAGGTACACACACACCTGCCCAGATATACATGCAAGCAAAATACCCATACACATAAAAAATGAATACATCTCCTTAAAAATTTTTCTCCTCTTTATTTGGCCCAGAATTACCCGAGTGGAATTTCGATGGCTCTAGTACCTTTCAGTCTGAGGGCTCCAACAGTGACATGTATCTCAGGCCGGTCGCCATGTTTCGGGACCCCTTCCGCAAAGAGCCCAACAAGTTGGTGTTCTGTGAAGTTTTCAAGTATAACCGGAAGCCTGCAGGTGTGTATGGGGTGGGTGTGGCTGTCCTAGTCCAGTCTTGTGATTTCTGAAAAGGCAGAGACTGCCCTTTAGAAAGTATTTTAAGAATCTAGGGCTAATTGGATGTCCATCCTACCCTGAACTCTCCTGCTGAAAAAAAGTGTGGTCCACCCTTTCATGGTTCCTTGTATTGGTTGCATAATGGTGGGACTCTTCTTCTATCTGTTAGCTAATAGGTGTGCCCAGTGAGTCTTGACCTGCATGTACATTTAAGAACCTGTATTCCACACTTAATAGTCTGGAAGTGTTTTGGTTTAAATACCAGATCTGCTGTTTATTGCCAGTGCCCTTGGCATACTTTTCCCCTTTGTTTCTGTTTTTGCTGAATTTGTGCGTGGTTTTGTGCTCGAGAGGAGGGCACACTGTGCTGGGTGTGTGGGAGTCTACTGACAACTCGTGGAATTGGTTCTCTCCTGCCTGTATCTGTGGGGTCTGAGGTGGGTTCTGGAGGTGGAACTCAGGTTGCCAGGGATGTGTGGCAGCTGCTGATCCTTTTTAAGATAAAAGTCCATCTCAAAGCCATTTGCAAGATCAAATGAATTATTACGTGCACATCATTTGGAGTACTTTTCTCAGACAGCATATTGATGCTGTCTACCCACGACTGAGCACTGGGGTTCCCGGATAAGTTGTCTCCCTGTGAGGCTGACTCCTCCGGCACGCGTGGAGTTTTGCTTGTGCCGTGCTGTCCCTACTCGGTTTTCAGATCGTTTCTTAAAAAGACTTCACTTCCGTAAAGTCTCTTCCAGCACTGCCTTGGTAGCCCTGCACCTTCAGGGCCTCTGTTTTGAAAGGAAATATTCTTGGTAAAGGGCGTGCACCCTGTGCGTGGTAGCCATGGGGTTCCTGGCTCTGCTGCTTGCCTTTAACCTGGGTGTGTCACCTGACACCCTCTGGGGCTTCATGTTCTCATCCGTGAAAATGGAAGACTGCTAACACTCCCCACAGACTCGCTTAAATGGTTAACGTTTTTCTAGCTTGGGAATGGTTTCCAGTTACTCACCTCTCTCCCTGTCTCTCTCTCTCTCTCTCTCTCTGTACCAGACAATAGTGTGTAACTGAGCACTTAAACTCACCTGGAATGGAAGCCTAATGGACAAATTATTCTCAATAAAATGACAGATCTGGCCTTAAGTGCCTGAGAAACCAGGGAATCCATTTGACAACTAGAAGCAGCTGTCTTGTGAACAGAGGGTGTTAGTGTCTGGCGTGTGGTGCTTGGAACGTGGCCAGCATGCAGATAGGGCGAACTCTTGTTTTGCTCTCGCTCCATTCCCATGAGATTTCATAGCTGACTTTAATTATAAAGAGTCTCAGCCTTTTCCTGCAAATTACAATTACCGCTTCTTCCATCTCCCTCGGTTGATAGCACACAGTGGCTGGGCCTGGGTCAACTTCAGTTGTGTGAGGGGTTACGAGGACACTTCTCCTTATAGCACGCTGATGCTTTATTTCTAGAGACCAATCTAAGACACACCTGTAAGCGGATAATGGACATGGTGAGCAACCAGCACCCCTGGTTTGGAATGGAACAGGAATATACTCTCATGGGAACAGATGGACACCCTTTTGGTTGGCCTTCCAATGGCTTCCCTGGGCCCCAAGGTAAGTTCCCCTGGGTGAAAGAAAAGCTTCCTCTCCTAAGTTCTTACGTCCAGGAAAAAAAACCCTTCTCCAGAGACAGGAGCAACTCCCGAATCAGAAAACGGAGACGGGCGTGGGAAATAACTGTAGACTGCCCTTGCATCCCTCACATCCAGAGGTAGTTAGAATCTAAAGTGACCGGAGGGCGGAGAGATGGCTCAGTGGGTAACGGTGCTTGCCACCAGGTTTGACAGCCCATGTCTTATGCCTAAGACCCACTATGGTTAGATAGACGGCAAGGAATGACCCCCTCAGTTTATCCTCTGACCAGACTGCACATGCGTGTACACACAAAATGTGAGAAACAATTCAAAGCGGGCTGTGGCTCTGCTGAGGCTGTGGCAGAGGAAATGCGTTTCTCCTCCCTGCAGGTGAAGGCAGGACTAAGTGACTCTGGAAACAAGGGTTAGAACCTTCGAATTTTCTGGCTTTGGGGGTTTATGGATTCTCTGACTCTTCCCTGATGGGTCTTGATTCTCCTTCAGGTCCATACTACTGTGGTGTGGGAGCAGACAAAGCCTATGGCAGGGACATCGTGGAGGCTCACTACCGGGCCTGCTTGTATGCTGGAGTCAAGATTACAGGAACAAATGCTGAGGTCATGCCTGCCCAGGTAAATGGCACTATTATGTCACTCTTCTCCCCCTTGAATACTTGGCATGTGGGGACTTTGGCTAGCAAGTGTAACTTAAGAGTGGTTCAGGGTAGAAGTAGGTAGAACAAGCTCGGAGCTTGAGCTGGCTTATTCTAAAGGTCAACGCTTTCTTTCTAGTGGGAATTCCAGATAGGACCCTGTGAAGGAATCCACATGGGAGATCATCTCTGGGTGGCCCGTTTC
>LOJH01045323.1:0-13250 GCA_001685095.1 Ellobius talpinus
GGGGAGGGAATTGGGAGGAGGGGAGGAGGTGGAAAATTTTTTAATAAAAATAAATAAATAAATAACAAAAAAGAAAATAGTTCAAGATATTAAAATATATTTTAATAAAGAGAATCTCTGAAAAATAGCCAAAGTGAAATAAAAAATTTTAAAAAAGAATAAATTTAATTTAAAAAATAAGGTATGGCCTTAAAGCAGAAATAATCTGATATATAGTTGTTCATAAGTCTTGTCATTCTCAAAGTTCTTTTCCTCATTCATTACTCCTCCCACCCTCGATGTCCTGTTAAACAATGGCCTATGAGCAGCACCACTTATAATGGGAAGGCCTTATTTTAACTTCCCGTTCAACCTCTCCTCCAAATTCAGTAAGACTGTATCTTTACAGTAGATCTACTCGACAATACATCTTGATAAATGCACATTTACCTGCTTCCCTGCATCACATAGTGCCTAAGATACTATAGCAAATCTGAGATTTTTCTCTAGATTGCCAGTGTCTCCAGAGAAAGTCTGTGACCCTCCTTCTGTACCTTTCCTGCGCAATTCAGTTCATAAACATTTAGCTTGCAGTTACCCATTACATGCCAGGCCCTGAGATACAGAAATGAATAATCAGATCAAGTTTCTGCTCTTGTGAATCCTAACTTTTATTGGAAGCAATAGATAAATAGACCTGCTAGATTCAGACACCAAGTATTAAGCAGAGCACAAAACTACACAGTGAGCAGGAAGTGGAGGTGTCATTGATTTGGAGTCAGTGAAGGATATTTGAAGCAATAACTTGGGCAATTTCTGCATGGTACAAAGGAGTTGGTTCTGCTGTAATCTAGAAAAAACATCCATGCAGTGAGGAGGCATAGGGAGAAGGACCAGAGATAGCATGTGTTCATGGGGTTCAGAGATCAAGAGGGTGGTATGTGGTGAGAGAAAAGAGTGATAGTGATTGAGAACAAACCCGGAGTTTGCCTAGGAGGGGACTCTAAAACCTGCAATGAAGATATTGAAGGTCTACAAGTTCTCCAGGCAAGGCCAAATTCAATTCCTCAAGATGTTCCCAATGCCTGCTCTCATTAAGTCTTAGAAGAAATAAATTCCCACCCCCAAAGTATACCTAACTTGGGTCTCAGATGAACCTTGGGAAGTCAGTCATGGGATTCTTACCTTATGGGTGAACAGTCTACAATTTACAGAATTTGTCAGAAATGATATGGATTTCACATGGTTATGCTAAGGTTCAGTCTTTATCATCTTAATCCAGGTTCTGGGTATGTAGTCCTATGTTGAAATCTTCCAACTCTCTGGTAAGCTCCCTACTTCATCTCTACTTAAATTATGGATCTACAGAGGCATAGCATGATGCTTTTTTAATTAATTAATTTTATTTATTTATTTTAAATTTTATTTTGTATTGCGACTAAAGTTCTCCCTCCCATCCCCCCTTGCTTCACCCCAAGCCCACCTACCATCCACTCCTCCCAAAGGGTAAAGGCTCTGATGGGGTGTCAAAACAATCAGGCCCATTAACTCCAGGCAGGACCAAGCCCCTCTCCCCATGGCATCCCACCATAGGGAATGGGCTGCAGCAAGCTAGCTCATTCATCAGGGATAGACCCTGGTTCTACTTCCAAGGATCCCTGATGGTTATTTTGAAATGTCAACTTGCCATAAGTTCTTGAATAGAATCACTTGGCAAGAGATCTTGAGTGAGAAATTGTCAGGGATCAGCCTCAACAAAAATATCATTTACCATGGTAGAGGCCTGGAACTCAGAAAAGTTAGTAAAGAATTCAAAGAACAAGTAAAATAATAAAACATAGGATAGTACCAGGAGGGATTTCCAGTGAATCCTGAAATAGCCCCCATCACCTCCTTTAATTTCCCATATACTTTTATACCCAATACAGAAGGGGGAAGAAGGCAACAAAAGACTTCTTTAACATGACCCAAAGAACAACTCGAATAGTTAATTGCTTCAGCACTTTGAGACATCAAGTTGTTTAGGAAGAGAAGCCACCCTAAACCAAGTATCCTGAAACCAGCCATTTAACCTCCTGTTACAAAAGATTTATAATATTAAAATAAATAAAATATATAAAATTTATTATTAAAATTAATAAAAGGGAGGAATTGTGGAAGCCCAAAAATGTGAGCTTATTTCCACCTTGTCTGAAGATCAGAGAATTTTAACTTGTTCAAAGTTGTTGACAACAAATATGGCTACACATCGTGACCCAGGATGTTAGTACTTGGTTCTTTTGACAGTAAGATGGCACATACAGGTAGATCCACTCCATCCTGACAAATGGTCAGAATATGCAAGCATACTTCTACTGCTCCTTCTTTTGTAAACTCTGCTAAACTATAACTATAGCTATCTAATCTTCAACTCCCTCAGAGACTCAAGAAGGAAATAATATTAACTGAGTAAGCAGGAAGTACAAGCAAGCAACTTCCAAAAAATGTGAGTAATGACAGAAACAGCTGGCTGCCTGGACAGTCACTCAAAGTTCCCCTGCAATGTTGGAGTGTCCATCTTCAGCCTATAGGTCTAGCATACATGATAGAATTTTTAGGACATCATTATTTCAGCAGTTGAGGCAGGGGCATTTTCTTGCCCAGTGTCTTAATTTTTCCTCAGAGAAACTCTATGTGGAGTTTCTTCAATGACCATTATCTTCTCTGAAGTACACTGGTGCTGCCAGAAGTAGACATGACTTGTCAAAAAAATAAGAACCTAGGTTATTAAAACATCTTATATATCATATTCTGTAGATCTCTAGTCTTTGAGGATGATATATCTATCTAAATTACATCTTTGTTTGACCTTGAAAACATACCTAATGTGACTACAAGTTCAGTTATACTAGGTGATTACCTAATAACCTATATTTCTTTATTATCCTAAACAGTTGATAATAATAACTTTCAAGGACTAGAGATTTGCATTACATTGTTAAATGAGCTGTATAGGTACAATACCTTGAAAAAATTAGAAATGTATGTAAAATATGTTTTAACAAAATTGACCTAAAATTTGTATTGATATATAAAATTTGTATACAATATACAAAAGTAAAACCAATGTAAAACATTTAAACCTAATAGTTGCTTTAAAAAGTAGATTCAATAATCTGTCTGTTTATCTTATTGTATCTATATCCTCCCTTTTCCTTTTCAGAGTAGATTCAACAATTTACCTTTCTATCTTATCGTATCTATATCCCCTTTTTCTTTTCCTTTCTTTTTTCCCTTTCTTTTTTGCTTCCTTCCTTCCTTCCTTCTTTCCTTTCTTCTTCTGTCTGTATTTCTTTTTCTTTCTTTTTTTTTCGAGACAGGGTTTCTCAGTAGCTATGAAGCCTGTCTAGGAACTCACTCCATAGACCAGGCTGACCTCGAACTCACAGAAATCCACTTGCTTCTGTCTCTTCAGTGCTAGGATTAAAGGATTAGAAGTGTGCACCACCACCACCTGGCTTGTTTCTTTTATGAGAACCTTGAATCTAATTTACTTTATTTATTTTCTTTCTGACCATTATCCATAACAACTGGTAACCAACATGTTAAACAAAAACAAACATCCATAATCCATCTTTTGGGAAATTTGGGCAGAGTTTTCTAGGCTACTTCCTGCTGGTTGGAAGTGCTGATAATCTTATGGGGACAAAAAGAAAATTTAGAATTGTGGTCAAGTCCTTACTAGAGTATTCTGTGAAACTGGAGCATTTCAGCCAGCAGGCTTGAAGCTGTTCTGGATGTAGAACTCAGAGGAAACTGCAACAAATGTACTCTGAAACATTGCATCATCTGTGTCATCTGTTCCCATTGAAGATATTCCAGGGGGTCTTCCTTGATCAAACCTTATTTTTTCTTAACTCAGAATAAATCCACAACCTCTTACTTCCTTTGGAAACAAAAGCAAAATCTCTTCTCCAAAGTAACATATCTTTTGANTGTTCTGGATGTAGAACTCAGAGGAAACTGCAACAAATGTACTCTGAAACATTGCATCATCTGTGTCATCTGTTCCCATTGAAGATATTCCAGGGGGTCTTCCTTGATCAAACCTTATTTTTTCTTAACTCAGAATAAATCCACAACCTCTTACTTCCTTTGGAAACAAAAGCAAAATCTCTTCTCCAAAGTAACATATCTTTTGACTTAAATTTTGAAGTCAAGGCATTTTGATCTAACCTTATTTTGCCTAATCCAGAATGATTCCATAGCTTCTCACTTTCTGTGGAAACAAAAGCAAAATCTCCAAAGTAAAGTATCTTTTGATTTAAATTTTGAAGTGAAGGCATTTTCCAAATATAGGTTGTATTAATCCAGCAATACTTATAATCAAATGTATTTTAGCAGCTGCTGCTCCTTAGCAGTCAAACAATTCAAAGACAACACAATAACATAAAGTATCCAGATTCTCAGTGCATTTTCCATCTTTTCATGGAAGCTAAACTGGGGTGGATAGGAGTTGGGAGCATTAGTTTTTCTCCCAAACCCAGGTAGTTAGGGTTTAGGTTCTGATTCCTGGAGTTGGAATTCCAATTTCAGCCCTGGCCCACGCTGGTGGCTAGAAAGCCTCAGACAAATGGCTTTTCAGTAAATTTGTGCTCCAAAAAGTTGGACACCAAATGAAGCATGAATAATAAAAACTCAGGGTCAGAAATTGGGATTCAACCTGAAGATCTGAAAAGCAAAACAGCCATCCACTGGCTCTTACCTCAACCTCAGTCTGAAGTGGAGATCCTGCTTCCAGGAATCTCAGAATGAGACTGTGTGTTGAGAGCTTTTTCCTCCTGTTTTATAATCTTCTCTAGGGCTGGGATTAAAGGCAAGCACCACTGTGATTAAAGGCATGCACTGTGCAGTTTCTATGGTAACTAGTGTGGCTATTGGGATTAAAAGTGTGTGTTAACATAACCTGGTCTGTAATGCTGACCAGAGGGACTCTTTTACTCTCAGATCTTTAGGAAGTCTTTATTTATTAAAATACAATTGAAATGCTGCAATAGCTCTTGACTGTGGATGTCATCTGATGAGATTATTGAGTTCCTGCCATGATTTCCCTAAATGACTGAGGGCTGGAGAGATGGGTTATGGTTTGGTGCTCTTGTTGTTCTTCCACAGGGCTTGAGTTTGATTTGCAGCACCCATGTGTGGTCACTCATTTCCAACTCAAGAGGATCCATCTCCCTTTTCTGGAATCCCTGGATCCATGTACTCATGTGCATACGGACACAAAGACATGCACAAAATATGGAAATGATGGAGTGTAACCAACAGTTAAAGCCAAATACAATTTTCCTTCCATATGTTTTCTTTCTAGTGTATTTGTCACAGAAACAGAAATGAAATTAGGACACATAGGGTGTCACCCCCCTCAAATCAATAACTATGGGTTACATTATTCAACCACTATTATCAGAACAATTCTAACAATAGCCATATTTCAGTTAGCACTTACCATTCATACTACCTAATAAACCAGACCAGCCTTTGGCATATGTTATTAATTTTCTTCTTGTGGTAATGCTAACAATTTGGCATAAATATTCACTTCATATTTATAGATGAAAATTAAATAACTGCTCCAAAAGTTTAAGTCATTTACCCAAGGTCACACTGCAGGAATCTAGAATTATCTCCAACTCTGAGCAGCACCAATACTCTCCTCCAAATGCATTGGAGATTAAATCAATCCACTTGGGGCTTCAGGAAGAAATGAGGTAGAGTTTCTGACCTTGAGAAGATACCTGTGTGGATGTGGAATCTCTCTCAGGGTAGCTCAGCTTTTGTTCTACCTGCCCTACATTCCCAGGTGGACTGAAAGCAGAGCTGGATTCTGTCTGATAATTCAGTAAGTTAGCATCTGTGGCTTCAGA
This sequence comes from Ellobius talpinus, assembly GCA_001685095.1. NCBI lineage: Eukaryota > Metazoa > Chordata > Mammalia > Rodentia > Cricetidae > Ellobius > Ellobius talpinus. The sequence continues at coordinate 5,886 of LOJH01045323.1, forward strand.
GGAGGAGAAGCAGGGCAGGGGAGAGCCATCCAGTACTGTGAATCTGCACCAGCATCTTGGGAGAGAGCCTGTAAGAATCGAAAGGCCTGTGAGCAGTTGAGAGGCTGGCTCCACCTTGCCACAGGGAGATAAGTGGAAATTCTGATTTCCCCAGACCAGACTATTGAACCACAATCCAGGCTGTGGTTATTTATATTCCCTGAACATCATTGTTTACACAACCTCCCCTGATGCAAATCAGCACTTGGAAGCAGTGGAGGCTGCATGGTGTGCAGCGGGGAAGGGATTGGGGGATTGGTTTTAGTTAACACAGTCACACATGGCTGCTCACACCCTTGCAGCTGTGGGATAGAATAAGAATACACAGTCTGCAAAACCCTGGCTCAGTCCTGCCTGGCAGAAAGACAACACAAAGAGTGGATGGACTTTCATGATCTGAATTTACTCCTTCACAACTGGCCCCTGACCTTTCTTTTCCACCTCCTTTACTCATGGCATCTTCTATCCCTCCTTTCTCCAGGATGCTCAGATATGTCCACTCCTAACCCTGAATACATCAGGCTTTTTTTAGGCTCTACTCAGACCTCTCTCTCTGTTTCGGATGCCCTTTTCCTTTCTTTTTCTAAAAGTGTGTGATGTGTACCACTGACAGGGCACCAGATGGCCTTAGAGAGAACACAGGCAGAATTTGTATTTTATGCAAATATTTGGAATGTTAGACCAGAGTCAATTTAAACAAAGACTGAATATATAATAGTATAAGTGGAGTAGAGACAGGGCAGATATCTTGATGATAGTGTAGGGATTACTTCTGTTTGGGAAACAGTGCTGTTATTTATTTATAACATGGGAGATGGGACTGGAGTTCTCTTTCCATCTAAAGCCCCTGCCCCACACTTTCAAGTTTACAAACCGGTGATGAGATCTTCCTTCATTTGTATGGCTCATGGCCCCACATGACTCTTAGAATTTTTTTCTCTAAAGGCCAAATTTGCCATCCTCAGTGGAACCTGACTTGTCTCACAGATGAATCTTCCAGGACTCTGGTGTCTTCCCTCCACCCTTTTCATTCACAGTGCCTGCATTTCTCCTTCCCACGCCTTCTCCATTCACCCTTCTTCCTACAACTGTGACAATCACTAACCTGTTCTAGGGGAGTTATGCAGTATATAGTTTTGAAAGCTTTTGTAAAAGAAATCTTAATATTATTGGAATCCATTTAAATGGCTATGTGAATCATTGTTTTATTCTTTTACATTACTGAATAATATTCTGTAGTCTGACTACTGCTTAGTTCAATGACTCAGTAAATAATAAACATTTGGATTGTTTCAAGGTATACTAATGTGATTAAAGTTGTTATAACATGCATATACAGGCTTTTATGTAAATATGTTTTAATTTTTATGGAATAAACATTCAAATTTTAAGTTATCTGATAAGTGTATGACTAATTTTATAAAATTCAAAATTTAAGAGTGCATCAACTGTTCTTGCAGAGGACAAATGTTCAGTTCTCAGTACCCATGTGAGATGGTTTACCATTGCTTGTAACTATGGCTCCAGGGGATCTGATGAACTCTTCTGACCACTGTGGGCACCTGGAATAACACACACACACACACACACACAAACACACACACAATTTAAAGTAAGTTAAAATTCTCACTTTTACTTTAGGTATATGATTTTTATTGTGGTTGGCAATGGATTAGTGTTATAGATTCTCTGTATTTTTCAGCACTTGGTATTGTCACTATGTCACATTTGTTTTTGTTTGTTCTGATACAGAGTCTCACAGTATAATACATGCTAAACTTGAACTTATTATATAGTCCAGGGTGTTCTTGAAACCCTACATTCCCTGTGTCTGCCTCTCATGAGCTGGTATTAAAGGCATGTGCTACTGAACCAAACTATTTTATTGCATTAATTCTAGTAAGTATGTAGGAATAGCTCATTGTGGCATTAATTTACAATCCCTTAATAATTATGTCATATCTTTTCATGTACTACTGAGTATGTGCTTACTTCATTTACATCTTCAGGATCTTTGCCCATTGCTGCATGAAATTTTGTGTTGTTTTGTTTTCCTAACTTATATTTTCAGAGTCTCTTATATGTTCTAGGCATTTATTGGAGACATGACTTATAAATAATTTATTCCAGTGTACCTAGTTTATCATTTCTTTATTTTTGTGGAGTCTTTCACTATAAAGACTTTAATTTTAATTTTAGCTGATATATATTTTCTTTTTGTCTAATCTAAAATTTATTTGTGAAGTCCTGAGCTTAAATGATTTTCCATTATTGATGTCAGCTTTGTATTTTATGTTTTATTTAATTCTATGATCTATTTCACTTAATTTTTATGTAATATATGAATTTTAAGCCAGGGCTCATTTTTCCCTGTGGATATCTTATTGCTCTAACACTACTTTTAGCATTACTTATTGACAAATATTTCTACCTTCCATTATATTGCTTTTGTACTTGTAAATGATTAATTGGAGATTTGTTTGCAAATTCTATGTTGTGTATTAAACCTGTCTCAATGATCATGACTCAGTCATCATTAATACTGGATACAAGTAGTGCATCTTGTTTATTCTTTGTTAAAGGTGTTTTAGTTACTGTACGTGATAGAAATTTCCACATAAATCTTAAAATAAACTTGCTTATACCTGCAGAACACTTTGTAATGACCTCTGTAGCAATCACATGGACCCTAAACATCAATTTGGGGAAACTGACATTTTTATTCTTCTGAGTTTTGTTATCAATGGAAGTTATATGTTTAATGTGTTTCTCTAGGCCTTTGGTTTCTTCCCCATGTCTATTGCTTTTTCTCACTTGACAGGATATTATGGTGAGGTGAATGATAAATGCCTTCCACTGTCTTGGGAATTTGAATTCTTGGTCCGCAGTTGGTGGTATTGATTGGGTAGCCTTAGGATGTTTGGCCTTGCTGAAGGAAGTATAATACTGGGGCTAAAGAGTTTAAAAACTTGTACCATCTTTATTCTGTTCTCTCAGATTCAGGCTTTTGGTTCAAGATGTGGTTCAAGCCCCCAGCTTCCTGCTTCTGCTGCCATGCTTGCTGCTTATGGCTATGTGTCTCTGTCATAGCAGACTCAGCATTCTGGAACCATAAGCCCAAATAAGCGCTTTCTTCTATAAGCTGCCTTGGTGTTTTGTCACAGCAGTAGAACGGTGAATAATACAGTATATTATTAATGTTATTTAGGTTAGCCTCCAACTTACAGTCTCCTGCCTCAACTGAGTAATGGCATCCACCTGTGAGGCCTTTGATTTCTTTCAGCACTATTTTGTAATTTTAAGAAACAAATTATGTACATACTTTTTATTAGATTTATAACTGGTTATTTCATTTTCTCTGGAAATAGGATTGCATTTTTAATTTGTATCTGCATACACACTGTTTAACATACAGAAATGCAAAAGCATTTTTATGTTGTTGTTACTAGTTCTGGTTATTGCAGATTTGCTTTTTATGAAGGGAATTGAATAATTTGCACAAAACAATCCTTTTATTTAGTCCTTTTCACATTGCATGATTTTTGTTCTTTTCTTGCCTTAGTGTGATGGCCAGAGCTTCTGCATTATTTTGTATTGAGTTGACAACAATGAAAATTCCTTGTACAGATCATGGATAGAAAACATCCAACATTTCACCAGGCATTATGGTGTTTCTTTCAAGGTTTTGTAGATGTTACTCATGAAACTAAGATAATTTTCTGAGTGTCCTTTTTTTCTGGAATGAATGATGTATTTTTATGTTATTGGATTCCCTTTTAATGCAGCAATTCTTGTGATAACATGACATTTCTTCTTTAGCCCATTGGCATGATGAATTGCATGGTTTGATTTGTTTTTTGTTTGTCTGTTTTTGCTTTGCTTTTTTTTGAGACAGGGTTTCTCTGTAGTTTTGGAACCTGTCCTGGACTAGCTCTTGTGGACCAGGATGGTCCTGAACTCACAGAGATCCGCCAGCTTCTGCCTCTCTAGCACTGGGATTAAAGGCGTGTGCCACTACTGTCTAGCACTTGACTTTTTTTTAATTTTGAGCCAACTCTGCCTAGTTTTTGAATTGTAAGGGCCAGTTGTCACTTCTCTAGAAGTTCTTGGTGATTCATGTGTATATGAAGGCGTGACCTCTTCTTTGGAGTAACTGATTTCTGTATTAGTTCCACACTTCTGCTAACCAATTACTATGGACTCAGTGAATTAGAACAACCAAAGTTTATAATATAATTCTGAAGAGTAGATGTCCAAAGGGGTCTCCCTGGCATACAGTGTAAGTATCAGTAAGACTGCATTATTTGTTATGAGCAGTAGTGCATCCATTTCTTTAAATTTTACCTCTTCTAGAGATTGTATTTCTTGGCTTGTGGAACTATCCTGCCATTCTCAAAGTCAATGACACACAGTAAAGTCTTTTTCATATTTCTGTGTCTGCTTCAGATATTTCTGCCTTTCTCCTGTACATTTGGAGGAGCTGGTGGTTACGTGGAAGAATTAGGATACCTTATTCTTTCTACCATCTAGTCAATTGATTAGGGAGCATGATTTGATGTTACCTTAGTTGTTTTGTCCTACAAAGGTGGCACAGTCAAAGGCTCCAGATATTATGGCTATCAATTGCAAGATTTTTGTTTTTATCTAAAATACCACACAACAGACTTGAGCATTAGAACCATTAAGTCAGTTCTTCAAATGTTACTTTCTGGCTCAAGACATTTTATTGAAACTTTTTTGCTGATATATAGAATAATAAAATGTGTATCTACTGAAATTTTTTCCTGTTGGCTCTAATTAACAGCCCAGTTTGGAAGTTCATCACTGGTATATCCTTGGTAATTCAGTGCCTCCTGGGTTGTCAATTTTGTCTTCCTTCTGGAAAGGTATAGGGAAAGATACACAGACTCTTTAGGGAGCCTGATTTTGGCTTTTTCCAGAAACAGATTGTTTTGATTTCTTTTCCTATTGCTGTGATTAAAGAAACAAACCAATAAAAGTGACTTAATGGAGAAAACATTTTTTTCTGACTCACAGTTCCAAAAATAGTTCATCATAGCATGGATGTGAAGGCAGCAAGAGCCTGAATTAGCTAGTCATATCACATCTAGGATTAGGAAGCAGAGAGCAATGAATGCATGTTGTGGTTCAGCTCCCTTTCTCCATTTTAAAGTATAGGACTCTCTTCAGGTAATGGTGCCCTCTCAAGGGGCAGGTCTTCCCAGGTCAACGCATGTGATTAAAATAATCCATTTGTAGGCATGTCTGGAAGCACATATTCCAGATGATTCCAAATTCCATCAAGCTGAGAACACTAACCTTCACAGAGACTGGAGGCAAGGAGTCAAGTTCAGGAAATAACATCAGGGAAGAGGGGTGAATTAGGAAAGGGGGCTGCTGATGCTTTTCTCTGGGCACAGGTGACCACCAAACTGGGTTTTATCCAAAGTACAGGGAATCTGTGGCATGCCCCCCACAAAACAATGACGAACATCAATATAAATGTTCCATTGTAGAGATCATCTGTGCCCAGAGAAAATCTTCCACAACCAGATGGTGTCAACATTTGAAACTATACAGTATGCACTGAAGAGGTGTAGATATACAGCCTGAAGAAGTGTAGATCACCAACTGCATTTGCTACACCTTGATGTTTGAGCAAAACATTTACTAAAGTCAATAAGCAGAACTTACAGAACAAAGGGAAGATTACAACAATTTTGTTCTATCCTGCAGGAGCTAGGGATTAATTGCTTGCACTGACAAAGAAAAAGGACCCTAGATTCTCTTAGCATCTAGAATCTGAAATCATTCTGGTTCATTTTCCTTGGTGCCTGTTCATCTTAACTGCCCAAACATAGCATCTTTGTTGTCATTCTCCAAGTCTAGAGGCAGAATCTCACCCCTAATATACCACATTTACAACTTAGGACACAGTGACTGGATAATGCATAAACAGATTATAGAAATAGGTCAGCTGTCTTCTTTCTTTGTGTTTGGATAATGGTTGTATATGCATCTTTACATGTGTGTGCAACTGTTCTCCCCCATGGGTCTCACTCTTATGTGTGAACATCAAAGTTTGATATCAGAATGTTTTCTTCAGTCTCTTCTCCTTCTAACTTTTTGAGACAAGATTATTTCACTGAACCTAGGGCTTACCATTTTAGCTAGACTAACTGGCCAGTGAGCCCTTGCAATTAACCTGTCTTAGTCCCTGGCACTGGGGTTACAAATATGTGCCACCCTACTCAACTTTGTGTGTGTGTGTGTGTGTGTGTGTGCGTGTGTGTGTGTGTGTGTGTAGATTCAAGCTCAAGTGCTTATGCTTGTTTAGTAAACATTGTGCCCACTGTGCTTCTGCTCCAGTGCAAGACTCAAGTGTCTCCATGATGTCCATATTAATTGATTGTATAATCATATATCACTGCTCTTTATGTTCCTTGGTGATCCCTCTTAGTGCAAGTTTTGTCTTCTGGCCCAAATATAAACTATGAAAAACTCTTTAAAATTCATGACATATACATCACACTTGAATTTTAGGGCAAGATAAAATGTCTTCACAATTAAGTCAGATCATCAGATGCTTCATTGAGAGATCTTTCTCTCTGTATGAGATTACAGAACCCAAGCAGTTCAGCTAGGGTTGTAGTAATTGTGTTCACCTTGCTTATCTCTCTCTCACTAGCATCTTTTCTCCTAATATAAACAGGACCCTTGCTTTGCTTCTGGAGTCAGATCTCTAGTCAGGGTTTATTTATACATATTGATATCCATTCTTGGTCACAAAGTCTATGATCAACTGTGACCATTAGCTCCTGATACTGAGTTATCAGGTCCAGGGTTAACCCTTCTTTGAAAGCTAGCTCAAGGAATTTGAGTTGATTTTACGTCACATGTTGGCCTTTTATTAATTATCAGGTATCCTTATTGTTCCCCGAATTCTAAACTCTGTATCTTCCCTCCCCTTTCTCAACTAGCCTAAGTTTCTTAAATAAAAAATAATGTAAAGTGGCTCAGATTTACAAGTGTGGTGCTGAATCGGTTAAAAAATAGTTACATAGCTTTTGTCTGGGAGGTCCCTGGCCAGCAAGGGGCCCTGATCCTGTACCAGAATATCCATCGGAGGGGTGAATGTGTTCCTGACTGGCGGCAGAAGCCCCGGAAAAGGGAGCACAGACATTCCTCAACCCCCTAATCTTTCTCTCCGGCTACTGCCTCTCTCTTCCTATCCCATCCCAGGTTGTGCCCAGGCACCCCTTCCCTTCTTCAGGGCCATAAGATCCCCCAGCTCAGCCTGTTTTGGGGCTGGGATGGGGTGGTGAG
>LOJH01045326.1:2971-13620 GCA_001685095.1 Ellobius talpinus
TGGGGGGATGGGAGGAGGCGGAAATTTTTAATCAATATAAATAAATAAAACACACTCTCTTCTCTCAGTAACTTTATCATGATATTTTGCCATGACATTAGAAATGTCACTAAAACAATATCCTGTGTTCTCTTCTGGTATTTCTACATACATGTAAATGTATAAATGTCTACACACAAATTTATATTACATATACATGTAGACATATGTATATATATATATATATACATCACAAATTTGTATTACATATACATGTAGACATATGTATACATATATATATCACAGATATATCACTTCCTAACAAAAAATTTTCTTTCAAATAAAATACTATTTTTCTTCTTTCATTATGTTCTTATTTCATTTCTAGCTCCCAATACACATAATGAAACTTCACTAAATGTGGTACAGTGTATACATCAAAGCATGAATTCTTCCTTTAGAACTAGAGAGAGATCAACCGGCTGGAAGAACCTACTAGGAACATGCTTTGTTGTCCTCAATAATATTGCACTGAAAATTGAAAAATCAATAAAGTTGGGAAAGCATGTATGGCACCTAGGGGCTTTCAAGAATCTCCCATAAGATATTTCTCTTAAGGATTACATTGTACATGCTACATTGCGTGTTGCTTTGGTAATACATTCAACTGTATTGTTAGTACTCAGTTTGAATCATTTTATTTTTGACCTTGACATCCCTAATATCTAGGCCATTCTACTCCTTACATTTATAAGAAATAATATAATGTAGGCTTCTTTTATGATTAAAAAATACCAGAAGAATGGAGTAATATCTGATACAAGAGCTTAAGAGTTTCAGGTCATATTTCCTCTTCGAAGCCCACTCGCTATAGAACTTTATTTTCATTTCTTGAAGTTGGCTGCTTCATAAACTAATATTGCATAGAGAAAGTAGAAGGTAAAAGGCTAAGGACACAGGTTAGAAGAACGATTTCGGCTTGCCGCACATGAGTAAACCACTGCAAGCTTCCTCATCAACTCACAGAGGAGGAGTATTGAGCAACGTGTTTTGTCTGTGTCTGAAGTTACATGCTGGGTTCCTTTCATGATTTATGTTTCAGGTTGCATTCAGATAACAGAGAGGAAGATACCTTTTGATTCAGAATTTCCTGTCTATAACATGCTAGTTTCTTGACTATTTCATTTCGAAAAGTGTGATTTTTAAAGTTATATTATAAGGTTTATGACTTTATTAAGGGATAAGGTACAGGATCTGGGTAACTACATAAAATTACAGAATATCTATGTGCAACTTTTCTTCTGTCTATCAGATATGTGTGTTTGGGCATATCAATTGAATATCTGAGAAAAAAATGAAAATTAATTATTGGATTAAAAACTCTTTAGGAAGAAATATTTCTCCATCCTTTCCTGCTCCCATCTTTCTCTCTTCTCTGTCTCTCTGTGTCTCTATGTATGTCTCTCCATCTCTCTCTCTGTCTCTCTTTTCCTGTCTCTTTCTTTCCCTTTCTCTCTCTGTCTCTCTCACACACATACATATATATGCTTTCATATATATATATATATATCCTTCTCAGGGATTACATTGCAGTCTTTGTGTATATATAATATGTTTGCTCAATTAAGGTTAAATTGAAAAGAAAACTTCTAAGGAAAATGAAAGAAATGATTAGTATGCCAAAACGCCTATCGTTTTATAGAAACAAGTTAAACGGAAAGGAAACTAAACATGACAAAGAAAATTCTCTCATTCATAATGCATTAAGGAAGTTAGTCTGGGATATTCAGTAAGCTTCCTCAGCCCTGAGTTCCACATCTAACAGTTACTTTTTGTACCTCCATAAACTCCTGATAGATCAATTTTCTCCTTTTTAACTTGAGGTAATGCCATTTCCCTCACAGGATTATTATGGAGCTTGGATATGACAATAAATAAAAATGCTTGAATCAGTTCCTGGCATAAATTACACCCTCAATAAAAGCTTGCTATTATTAATAAACTGGACTAAAGGGAGATAAACAAATGACTATGCCATCTAGGATTAACCTAAATTGAGAAGAAATAGGGATTTTTAGAAATGCCTGCATTTTTTGTAAATACTGACATTAAATGTTATTTTCTACATCAATCTCTTGAAATCTATCTTAATGCTTTTTGCATATTCTGCACAATGTCAGATGAGCAACAGAAAAGAATATTTTATCAGCAGACTACTTAATCAAGGCAAAAATCCTGTCTAAAGAGTAAAAACATTCAAAACTTGGAAACACAACAACAAAACCACCAAAACTAGAGGCAACAACAACAACACAATACAAAACAGCTAGATTAGCCTTCAGAAATTCAGAAAGACAGACATCAGCCAAAAGGAAGCAACAAACAAAATAGACACATATTATGACAAATGGAGGAACAAATAACACCAAATAGTTGTAATGATGGAAAATATCATTATAATAGAAACCATGTTAACAGAGCAAGATTCAAGCCTTATGTACCAAGTTTACAGCATCTTATCATTGTACCATCCTGAGACAGAGGGTCATATGGGGAGTAGAAAATGTCACTAGATCACTTGGGCTTGTTTTGTTTCATTTAATGCTATCAACCAAAAAGCCATAATGTGCTCTCGATGTGACTTCTATTTGTATTTGCCATTATAAGACAAGAATAAGATGACATACCTAACACAAAACAACATATTAGGTTTTTCTAATTCCTATCAGGAAACATGCTCACACAAATGGAGCTCAATCCTTATCTCATTTCAAATGAAAGTATCTTCCAGTTTTAAAGCATCCTGTCTAGCTAAAAAGGTTCATTCAATATTTAAACATCATCAACTTTCGTCTTAAATAACCTGCAATTCTAATCTTTGAAATATTTTTCCTAGGCTTTGAGGAATATTTATTGAGAACACATTTAGTTATTTATTCATTTTAAACTCCAGTGATCTGTCTTTCCAGATAGTCATTTCTGAAATCTAAAGAATAACTGTGTAAATTACTCTGAAAGTCAGTAATAGTGATTATCATAACATGCTTTATTTCTAATACAACCAGACTTTTAATTATGTTCTTCTTGAGTATCTTTTATGGACAAAGAAAAATGAGTCACTGTACCATCTAGAAGTCTATATTCCAGTAAAGGAGTGAGTCAGATAATAATTACAGGCATAAATAGCATAATGGGGAGGCAAAATGAGGACTATTAGAATAAGGGGTGAAAACAATTATTTATTGCCCAATGAATACGACAGTTGCAAGGATGAAGTGTTTGCAATCCTCTATAGCTCAGTATGGGTGTGGATGACAGAAAGAGCAAGTGTGTAGAAAATACTGGATATCTTTTACTTTTGGTCAATGGAAGAAGTAAGTCTCTGGAGCTAGGGCATGCAAATTCATAGCTGGTAAATTTAGGAAATGTGTTAGTTGTATATAGAAAACTTGCACATAAGGCTTTAAATATCCCATGAGTTACAGAAAGTAAACCCTTTCATCCCCGGTATTAGCCTTGGTTATTTGAAAAGCAAACAAAATATTTTGAAAGTATTCTGCTAAATGTCCATATATGTATATAATGTTCTCCTCTATTCCATCCCCTCCCACTCCTCTTTCCCATCTGCATCCAATACTCTTTTTAAAAAAGTCATTTTAACCTCATGTACTGTTTTTATATTTGTGGATTTTATTAAAAAAATAATAGCCTAAGTCCATTTGGTGCTGCCTATATCTGCATGGGTGTGAAACATCTATTGGAGTATTGGAGGTTTTTTTAGTGGCTAATCACTGAAGAAAAGTCTCCCTCCTTCTCCCTCACCCAGAAGCTTTATTAATTGCCAATAGCACCTCAGACAGAGGTCCTTTTGTGATGATTCCTGAGGCTCAAGAAGACGGGTATCACTCCATTCTCTGAGTGCTCCATTCTCTCCTATCTGCACAGTGACCAAATAGAATTATTGGTATCTGTATTGTTACATCTACAGCAAAAAGAAAAAAAACTTAATATTAGTAGTTTTTATCAAAGATCATCCTAATATATTTTGGAATGATATGGGTGTTTACTTAGAAAATAAATATATTTTCATCTTTCATGCATCTTTTAATTTATAAATTGTTTGATTTTGTTTTCTTTTGGTATATTACAAATTATATTTAAATAATTTAATTTTCTAATGGTAGTGTCAGGTTTTACAAATGAAATGAATTGATTTATTAATCACATGGGCTGTAGCCTTCATACAGTTGTTACAAATTTAATTTGGACTTTATGGAATCCATAGAGATTCCTTTAATCAGGGCCATGTCATCTATGAATAAAGACAGCTTTGCTTAAATTATAAATGTTCAGTTCATCTCCTTATGACTAATACACATGTGTAATGATCAGGTAAAATGGATGGAAAGATTTCCATTATCATAGATTATGGATAAGCTACCTTCTAGTCAACCTCACCTTTTCTGACACATTAATTATTCAGATATCTATTACCAGATTTGTTTGGTCTGTTCTTATAATTGCATAAATGAAACCATGCATTATCTACTTTTGCCTTTTTCTTAACCTTCAACAATATGAGGTTCTACATTATTGCACAATACTGTAATTTATTCATTGGGATATTTGAGCAGTGCCAAATTGGATGAGAATATGACTTTAGTCCTCTATTCTCCTATTGATGGATTCTTCAGTAACTTTTGATTGCCGAGACATTTAATGGGTAAGGGTTTTCATTTGTCTATAGTTTAGAGTGGGTATTGGATGACAGAGAGAGACCAAGTTTGTACATAACAGTGAATTCCTTTTCCTGGAGTGGGGAAGAAGGAAGTCCTTCAGAAAAGTCATGCAAATTCCTATGTGTGAAGATTTCAGGAACCTGATTAGGTGTTATGTACAGACATTAGGACTTACTTATATACAGCATTTTCCTAGACAGATATTCCTGTCCATATAAATTTTCGGAACCGTTAGTATGAATACTGATATTAAAGTGGACATCTATTAGACTTTGTAATAGAGTGTAGAAATGCTGTGGGAAGAGTCCGGGCCATTTACAATACAATTAGCAGAGTAGCTTTATTGCATTCCATATCCCACTGAATGCATTGTCAGTGGATGGAAATAGCATGTATTGTACTTCAGATTAGTTGTTTCTCCTGATTACGTTCATCAGTTTCCCATGCTTGACACCTATTATTTGTACCGTATTTTGTGAGACAGTTAACATTTGTGGGTGGTGGGTGCAGGTTAGCTTTATCTTCCCTTTGGCTTGGATATTAAACACCAGCAGGACCTTGTACAAACTAAACATGAGCCTGACTTTGAGATCTATGCCCATCCCTCAATTCCGGTTTTAAAAATCTGCCACCAATGGCTCACAAAAAATTAAATTTATTTAAGTATCAATTATTTGTGGTTTGACTATGGGTTCTTTTTTGCAAATATATGCACTGTCAATATATTATTTTAAGTTATGTGGCATGACATGTATGTTTTTGGTCATGGAAACCTGATTTGGGTGGCGAGAATATGAAGAAAATCAGACACACAGACAAACAGACAGAAACTGTGGGTAGCAGTGGGCTGTGCTTGCTCTCATGGAGTACACCTATCATGCATCAATGCAGGACCTCAGCCACATGTTTTCATACATAACACAGAGGGAGAAGTTAGCTAGACTCAATAGGTGTTTTAAACAAGCGTTCTTAAGTTGTAAACACCAAAGAGGAGAAAGCTGCAATAGTTTTTCCACAGTTTGATTAATGGTTCTAAACATTCCCACTTCTGCACACTGCCAGTGTTCCTATGACCAGAGGCAGGCTTTGCTTCTCTCTGAGCCTGAGCCCATAGATGGTGTCTCTCATGGATCTAGAGTACTCTGAGAAGGCCATGTTTAGGTCAAACAATACACATTCACAGAGGACATTTTATACTCTTTACATATTCACTCAAGACTTCCTCAGCTCCCCAAATTTCAATATTTTCAGACTCTCCTCAGTTAAAAAATAATTTTAAATTGTAATAAATTATTTATTTGTTCTATATTCACATTTTCCTACTGGGATTTGATTTAGTCCTAATGAGTTTATATATCAATTTTTATAGAACATATGTTTTGTCACAGTTGAAGCTTTGAATCCATAGGTATTTATTAGGCTCCCTTTTATTTTAATTTCCTTAATTCTAACAGATATACTTTATAGTTTTCTATGTGCAGCTCTCAGTGATATGTCAAATTCACTACAGCGGATCTGAGATTTATCCTGGGAAACCGGTCCTAGGACCCTGAAAAAAATTCTGAAGTTGTATAATGAGTGTTGTATAATTTCCAACAAAGTCAAGCTGAAATGAATGCTTATTTCTAAACATGTCTTTAAAGATGAGATGTGTATATATGTATTTTTGTCTATGTATCTATGTGTACTGCATGTGTGTGCCAGCAGTGTGGTGAGAAAAGGGCATTGGATCCACTGGAAATGGAGTTATGAGTGATTGTGAATCCCAGGTAAATGAAGGGAACTGAATCCAGGTCATCTGTATGAATAAGTGCTCCTAATTACTGAGCACTCTCTCCATCCACAATAATTTCTGTTGATCTGTATGCTTCATACCTTGCAAGGAAGATGGGATGACTTCTACCAATTATGACTGTAGATGTTGTTTCTATTTATTTCTTTATGGCAACATTTTTTCTATATAGTTGAAATTCTATTAGTCATATACACTTATAATTGTTCTATAACTTGGCATCCTGACTATTTTAACACTTTACAATGCCCCTCTTATCTCTAATAATAGATACTCCACTTGTTACTTCTTTTATTTGAAATTCAGATAGCTGCACAATTTCTGCATGACATAACATTCATATGTTTACCCTAAATTTCTTCACATATTCGTAATTACACTTATTACTTATATGTTGTGTATCAGTGGGTCTCAGTTTGCTGTAAATCTGTCATTTGTCGCTTAATTTGCATGTTACTTCTATTTATATGTATTAGTATGGTTATGACTATGGTTCTCATTTTATTTTGCTTTGTATGTATTTAATCAACATGGTTTTTCTCTTATTTTCATTATCTTCTTGGTCTCTTACATAGTTTTGTGGTACTTAACGTTATTTTTTTTTGTTTCAACTCTTACATTATTTTGACAGGTTTTTCTAGAGAACACAACATATATTTTACTTTATCAAAATATTTTCTTTGAAAGACCGTGCCAGTCAACAGTACTCTTCTCAGCTGCGTGCATTTGGATTTTTATTCTACTCCCCATATGCTGCATACCACACTGATCATTGTATCCTAGTCATATGCTGAAAACCACATGACACATTATATCCTCCCAGGCAAGAGCACTTCTGTCAGAGTGCTGCTCATGTGAGAGAGAAATCTAATGTCTAGATGTACTCTGAATGTGCTTTAATGAAGCTTCAGTTAGATTAAGCTTACCACAAAATTTTAATCTTTAAAACCAAGACAAACTAGGTAACTATTTTTTTACACATAATACTTAAGGCCCCCAAATGAAATAATACTGCCTCAAGTTCCCCATGGTATTATCTAATGATTGGGGTAGGATCACAAGGGTATGCCTCTGCTTACTGGACTTTTTGTTTTTCTGTGTTGTTAGCAATCCATTTAATAAGTTTTACCCAATTCTTACTTAATCACCCATCTTAAATTGCCACAGTGGTGCTCTGGGTGAGATAACACAGCTTCAGTGACAGTCCTGGATAGTTTTACCAAATCTTTATGTTCGAAGGAGATAAATATGTGTAGGATGATGAACTTTGCATTTAAGCCATTCAATTCCTAACTTAGCATTCACAATCTGTTCTTGTCGGGTTTGGGCTAGAATCACCTCAGACCATGCACACGTGAGGCTGCTGCCATCAAATAATGGCAGGCACCCCACTGTTGCTGTCTTAGTTTGTGATTCTCACTTCCCAGCAGGAATTTGTCAACTACTCAAAGATCTAAGAGAAGACAGGTGACTGACCCACCCTTATGACAGACACACATTAACTAAATGTTGGAAACTTTCTTGCTTCTCTTACTGTCCAGGAACCAGAGACAACCTATTTGCAAGCTCCTATGATAGGTTATTCTTTAACCACATGGTACAGAGCCTCCCATATCACTCTGAAAACTTTAAGATGTGGTGCCATACTAAGCCTCAAGAATCTGAACTTTACCCAGAAGCCCTACCATAGTGTTTCCTGTATTTCTAATAACTATTCTTATAAGTATCCCACACAATAGGAAAGTCTGTGCCGGTATCCCTCCTGAGCCCAAATCTGTGACCTTACCATAGTGTTTCTTGTGTTTCTAATAACTATTCTTATAAGTATCCCACACAGTAGGAAAGTCTGTGCCGGTATCCCTCCTGAGCCCAAATCTGTGACCTTACCATAGTGTTTCTTGTGTTTCTAATAACTATTCTTATAAGTATCCCACACAGTAGGAAAATCTGGTCTAGGTCCCTCCTGAGCCCCAATCTGTGACTGGCAGTTTGCAAGCCATTTTCTGATGATCTTCCAAGTCTTAGTTTTCCAAGTCAGAATGAGGGGACATTGATATCTTAAAGCATTAACTTATGATAATATATAGGAAGTAATATTGACATTTTCTATATAACAACAGAAATATTATTAAACTTTAGTCTTTGCCTAGCATGGCAACTTTTCTGACATGGGATGAGAAAATACATTCTCACTAAAGGGGCATCAAAAACCATATTTCAGCACTATCTATTTGTCATTAATAAAGATTACTTTTCTAGAACGTTATCTCTCAAATGAAGGAAGGAACGCATGAGCAATGTAAAGGACAGTTCCCAGAGTACACACACACACAAACACACATTGAATATTGTACAAGGTAGACAGGCCAATTAAAATTGTAGTGATTCTGGTGAGCTGAAATATTGTTGGACAAGATAATGCCTTAGTGTTACTATTGCTATGGTGAAACACCATGACCAAAAGCAACTTCGGGAGGAAAGGGTTTATTTCACTCACAATTCCATAAGACAGTCTATCATCCAAAGCAGCAAGGGTAGGATCCTGGAGTCAGAATCTGATGCAGAGGCCACAGAGGGTGCTGCTTACTGGTTTGCTCCCTATAGCTTGCCCAGTCTGCTTTCTTGTAGAACCCAGGGTCACTAGCAGAGGGATGGCACAATCCACAATAGGTTGGGGTTCTCCATGTCAATCACTAAAAAATATGCTCTAAAGGCTTACCCACAGCCCCTTCTTATGGAGGCCTTTTCTCAGTTAGGGTTTCCTCCTCTCACAAGACTCTAGCTTGTGTCATTGACATAAAATTAGCTAGCACAGCCTACTTATCTGGGTTATCTGAAATCCCTAAAGAGTGATTTACTCCATATCTAACATCCTCGCATCAATCAGGTAAAATCCATTTTAGAATGTGCAAACAGTCTCCTGGCCTTTACATACCTGGACATTGCAAATGTCTTAAGATAATGTCTGAGATCTATTACAGAGACTTCCCTACTTTGCTGTAACCTCTCCAACCATACATTTCTATAAATGTATTTATTTTTAAATGATCTTGATTTATTCTTTTCTATGTTCTGTATTTTAAAATCTTCATCGGACTTTTTCCACATTACGTCATGGTGTTAGTAATGACTTGAATCTTTGTTCCTGGGTTTTAGTATGTAACAATTTCCCCTGGACTTAAGCATCTCGTCCTTCAAGGAAGTGCCTAAGACTCAAATGTTTTTTTTTAAAGGAAACTTATTAAAGGCTCAAAAACTATACAATTACTAAGTCTTAAGAATTTGATAAAACTTATCAAACGCACCAAGCTTCTCCTTGCCCAAAGCTCTGTAAACAGTAAGATCTGCTGTGAAGAGAAGCATTTCAAACAGAGCTTCCTGCCAACCTGTAGTTAGCTCTACAGTTCCACTTTCCTGAAGTTGTCCCCAATGCCGGCACATCTTTTTCAATGATCCAGTTGTCTTTGAGCTGTCCACACCCCTGTACCTCACCCATACTGCTGCTATTCGCCACCAACACATACTTCTTCGTGTAGCCTCAAGAAACACTCTGGGAGATGGAGTTGGAGTTGAGTGGCATTGTTTCTTTGGTTGGTTGACAGTCCTCTGTCTGGGCTGAGCAGACATTTGCTCACAGATTGTCAGAAATATTATCACACAGCACATGATTAGTCATGCTTGGTTCCAGAATATACTACCTCTTACTGCCTTGGATATGTTTTGTCTCAATGTTAGTTGCACCTTTGGTGCCTCAAAATGCTAAATTTTGCTCAATAGGCTAGAAAGTAGATCAAATTCTTAGTTAATAAATCACTATATTTGTTTACATATTATCAGTAAACACATACACAGAGACAGACAAACAAACACACATACACATATGCTTGTATACACACACACAGAAGTAAACAAAAGAAAATCTAGATACTTTCCAACATTAAATCTGAAACACCCCTTTGCTTTTTTTGCTTTCAATCATTTTAGAAGAGAGAAAAGCTAAGCTTGCAGAATGCATTTTATTTTATTTTTCTTATTTTATTATTTTTATTAAAAATTTCCACCTCCTCCCATTTCCTTCCCCCTCCCCCCTCCCCCTCCCTCTCTAGTGCAAAGAGCAGTCAGGGTTCCCTGCCCTGTGG
>LOJH01045333.1:0-13619 GCA_001685095.1 Ellobius talpinus
TTTCGGGGTATAAGCTAGCTGTGCAGGAGCTGGGCCGGATGAAAAGCAGGCCTGATCCCCTTTCACTTCAATAGCCTACAAAAGTTGAGGTGTAGTTTTCATATACTTGTATCATTTTGTTTTAATGGCATCCATATTTTTCTCATCATTCTCAATTCACTGTTTTCAAAAGGTGTGATATAAATAAAGTTAGTTAATAAATACCAACATTAACCAAACAGTAAGTAATTCAGAAAGTAAATGTTTTATAAAATGACCATGATCAGAGGTCTAAGCAAATCTCGTCTCAACTTCAATGATGATGGGCCCAAACGTAATTTGGAGGCAAAAAGATATTTGCTTTGAGACAGCAAATGGGTTAACGTTAATTTACTTTCTCTGTTTCTCTGGTCAGCATAGTCACATAACTAAACAGGTGGATTTTGAATCCATAAATACTCTTATTACTTATTGTATATATGTTTTACTATATAATATAATTTTTAAAATAAAAGATCCCATAGAAAATAAGACACTAAGGGGTTAATATTACAATATTAATGCTAATACCTTGAATTTTATTTCTATATGTATTTTGATGCTAGTATCTTCACTTTAATTTGTTATTAATCAGTGAAACTTTAGATGCTAAATTAGCTCTTCTTAAAAGTATCTCAGTCTCCTGAACAGCGGGTCCACAGCAGTGTGTAATTTCATGAAAATCTTCTTCTCAGGTAATTTGCAATCCTTTATTGTAATTTATTTGTAATTTTCTGAAGCAAATAAAATGGTTTAGAAACACAGCTCTTTGTGTATGTGCATAGGTATGTATGCAGGTAGACATAAAGAGACTAATAGATATGGATAGATAGGTGGGTCACTAGACAGATGATGGTGATAGATGATAGATAGATCATAATCCACAATAGAGTGTAGTTCAAGAGATAGTGTGACTATCTCATACAAATGTCCTCTTCTGTATTCATTGAGTAAGATTCACAGTTAGCAGCCAGCAAAAGTTTACAGGGTGAATTACGTAACTGAATGGCAGGAGAGTTATTCGTGTATCTGTGCATATTAAGTTAAACCCATGTGTTTCCTTTTTCTAAGAAATTGGCCATACATCCTGGATTTAGCTAAAAACCTTGCACGGTATTATCCTAGTCTATTCTTGAATCGTATTATTTTCAGTACTTCTAATATTTGCTAATAAGAATAGTATTTCACTGAAAGAACAGTGTGGCTTCTGCTAATTTCGATGACACTTTAAAGTTGGCATCACTCGCCAGTGTCCCATGTGCATGTGTGCGGAAGTTACCTGTCTTAGGTAACTCCAGACTTATGGGTAGAGATGTAGCCACATGCTTCACCTGCTATTGCTTAGTTAACTCATTCACACACACTCTTCTTCTCTTTGCTTTGTTTTGAAATCACCTTTTCCAAACACCATAATTCTCTCCAAGGGGATATTCAAGTTTTGTCTGCCTGCTTTCAAAATGGATCTTCATTCTTTACAATACCAGCTATACCAGAGAGAAACGGACAAGAGATGAGTTACATGGTTGCTATTCAAACTCAAATGCAGTTTGTGCCATCTTCCATGGAAAACCGTAATAATCCTGATTTGTGTCAGAGTTGCTCATCTCAGTATTTAAATTGTAATAGCTATGAGTTAATGGGAAGTTAAAAGCATGTGCTACTCTTTCAAAGGACTGCGGGTGGAGTGGAGTTCACATCCAAGCACCCACATGTGCTTGTTCCAGTAGATTCAAGGCCATCTTCTAGACTTTACACATATGATTACTGGCATAGATGTAGGCGAAATACCTACATACATAAAATAAGTAAATAAATAATTGAAGAGCCAAGAGTTAGTAACATAAGGGAAACCACTGCTTTTAATTTTGTAATATCCTTTATGGTATTAACTGGATTGTTTTGACTAAATATGTATGTTCATCTACAACATTTAAAGAACTGGTTTCCTGAAAAATTAGGAAAAGATAAAATAGTTCTATAAATATTGTTTTGATTAGATACAGGACACTATTCCATATCAGGTATCCCTGAATGGATTTATGTCTCAACTTAATGTTACTTAGTGCTATCTGTTTCAGATGTGTTTGGATATATATAGCCAAGCAGACTTATGTTCCCGCCTGTATTTAGCATCTCACTCTCATTCCGCAGCTTCATAGACATCGCTAGCGTCAGTTTGCCAATGCCCTCTTTGTGATCAATGACTATGCACTCTGTAGCTTGAGTATTATTTTGTTTCATGGTTGGTTTTGTTGTTTGGTTTTTTGTTTTTGTTTATAAAACTAACTTTGGCAGCAAGGAAGGAAGTTGGTTTGCAAATTAGATAAAATGCAAAAATAGACTCAATCATCTATGCTTTTTATCACCTTTCTGCAGGAACATTTTCACATTCCTTCCCTAAATCTATGCTTTAAAGATGTTGATCATCTGTGAAACAGAAAAAGTCCCAAGACTCAAATTGGAGGTACCAACCACCCACTGCTTATACCCCTAAGCCCAGATAGAGAGCTAAGAGATGGATGTACAGTTAGAGAGATGGATGTTTTTATCTCAGATTTTCTCAGCACCCATTAATCTGAATGTACAAACATGTCTCATTAGCTGTAATAGCCATATTTCCCTGGCTCATTGCCTTCACCTGCTCTGGACGACCTTTGATTTCTGTGCACTGCCCCTCATGTGTTTCTGGGTGTCCATATGGGGTTTTTCACATGCATTTAGGAAGGTATCTGACACCAGTGGGCTCAGTGCCACAGTTACTCCCAAGGTGTTTCCACAGTTCTCTGTACAGACACCCTCGTCACAGGGCACTGGGGAACTGCTCTACCATGGCCCAAGTCTCTCCTATTGCTGTGCAGACTGGGTATCAGTAAACTGGCTATCATCTCTCAGAATGATCACTTTTGTCTGGGAATGAGGCATTTGTGCCTAGTTCTTCTCTTCAGTTAAATCTGTTACTTGTGGTCCTGGGCTGGGCTGGGTGTTTACAGATTTCTTTGGCCTCTTATCCAAAGGATTGAGATAAAGGCTTACCCTGATTGCAGAGCACCAAGGGAACTTTATTCCAAGCAAAACAGTATATTGACAGCTGGACACACTAGTCAAGATGCTCAGAAGCTCTAGTTACAGGTACAGCATTTATTTCTATGAAGTCTAAAGGAAGGAGGAGGGGCTTATCACTAAGGCCCATGGGTTCTCTATTTTGACTGGCAGATTGAATTCTGTCACTATTTCTCTTCTCTGTTTCTTCCTCTATATTTGATTTTAATCACATTGTGCCTAATTACACATTGGCATAAGACAGTAACTATGGGATTCTCCAGAAAGGTTGATATGGGGACAGGATTTCTCCTTTTTATACATAAACCCAACTAATCTAAGTCAGGTTGGTTATTTTGCTGTTGTACCCAGACAGAAGTAGGGTGTGGTTGAAAGGACTCAGTCTAAACCTGATGGTTGTTAAGAAGATAAATGCATTCCATTGTTCAGACATTGTGTGGCTGGATACACATCTGGTTCCTAGGTTGCTAACAGGTCATAGGCTGGTTGTCCAGAGAGGGTGTATGTGCATAGTATGCACAGGTATGAGTCTCAGACTCCAAAATACATTATTATTAGAAAAGGGGTGAGCATACACCCTGTGCCAAGTTGTTATGTGACATTTTTCCTGGGGAGATGTAAATAGACATCTACTCACCTCAGATTGGGAATCCATGACAGATCAAAGTAAAATACCACCCAAATTGAACTTGGTGAACCAATGAGTTTCTGGAACTTCTTTCAGGAGCAGAAATGACTCAGAGACAGCTGTATCACCAATGCCCACACCAGCATGGATAACAGCTCATGGAAACTGCAAACCTGGAGCACACTGTGCAACCTGCAGGTGGCTCAGCAGATCAGAGCATCCTTTTCAGATGGCTCCATTGGCTCACTCCTCTTTCAGGAAGCTCAGCTGGTCTCTGCCTCTTTCAGTCTGTGTGGGCTGCTCTGAGTCTCTTCCATGCAATTTGCCTGGTCTAAAATTGTTTTCTAGAGGTCTTTACTATTTATCTATGCCTAGGGATGAATGGGCATGGTGAATCTGCTCAGTCTTAGGAACTTCCTGAAGCTGTTGAGTTGTTTTCTTCCTGAGCTTAACAAATTTCCCTGAAGGACAGAATATTTCACCTCCCTTAGTACCCTGCTGTTTCACCTCTCTTTTGATAGCCTGTGTTTTAGCTAGCTTCCCTACAAAATGGAAGATATTTTTAGTCTCAGAGGAAATTGCTACCTAACACAAAACAGTTCCAGGTTGATAATTTCTTTTCTGTGTTTTTCTGTGTCAAATTCTGAGAAGGTTTGGTTGTTGTTGTTTTGTTTTTTTGTTGTTGTTTCCCTGAGCACCACAAATGACCCTCTGACAATTCATGCCAAGAGTTGAGTTATTCTGTGATACTCATGGGTCAAGGTTTGAGGGTTCCAAGTATAAAAGCCTTCAATGCTGTGATTTGGTACCCTACTTTCTCAGCTCATGAGTGTGTCTTCCAGGACAGAACATCCTTAAATACCATTGCTAAGGCATTTTTATGAACATTCTAGGATGCAGGCATCGTGATGATCCATCTTCATTGTCACCTTGACTTGCTTTAGAGTCACCATGGAAGTGTGTCTCTGGGTGTGTCTCTGAGGGCATTTCCAGAAATCTCCAAGTGAGGTGGGATGACTTATCCTGAATGTGGGTCACGCCATCCCTTGGGCTTGGGTTTCTGATTAGATAGAAGGGAAGAAGGAAACTGAACACCAGTCTTCATCTCCCTGCATCCTAACTGTGTATGGAATGTGGTCTGCCACCTCACACTCCTGTTGCCATTATAGCCTTTCTATGGGCTGTGCCCCAAAGCCATCCAAAGCAAACCTGTTCTTCCTTAAGTGGCTTGTATCAGCAACTTTGTCACGGCAATTCACATTTACAGTTTTTTTAAAAACCAGTATTTAATAAGAGTAAAATGGTGTTGGTGTGCTTTTTGATTTAGGTCTTTCAAGAGCTATGAAGTATAAACTGGCCTAGAATTCATGGCAATCTTCATGCCTCAGCCTTATGAATGCTTGGAATATGTGTATAAAACACCATACCCCTCCTGGTCTAAGGTTTCACCCAGGTTCGTGAAGGGAGCTAACGACAAAGCCAGAGCTAAACAAAGTTTTTTTTTTCTAATTCACCTTCTTGTTTTAAATAGCCTATTCATTTAAATCACCTATTTAATCACCTATTTAAATCACCTATTCATACTGCAGCATGGCATCCAGTGTCAAGCTGTCCCCACTCCATACCCCTGCTCTCTTTCTCTCCTTCCTTCCCAGGCTCTGGTCACCAGCTCCCCTGGGCTGTGGGGAAAATACTCCCGTCGGTGCTTGGGTTAGATTATTCTGCAATATCTTCTCTAACTCTCTGCATTCAAAACATCTCTTCCCTTACTTAGTCTTTGCTCTTTTAAAACCATAACAATTTTCAATCTGATGTTGTCTCTGTTGTATAATTTTTGTACTCATACAACCAGATAATATTTCCTTTGGGGAAATATTGACAAAATATAGCGATAGTCAAATGCATAAAGGTTTAAATTCTCTATGTCACAAAAATAAAAGTGAAAACACTGTTGTTATTATTGTTATAAAACAAATGAAATTCCTGGATGAAACATTGTATAGTAAGATTATTTAATAAAAATTTATCCATAGTGTGCTAAATAGCAAACACTGTCCTATATACTGTATAAAATTGAGTTATTAAAAATTATAAAATAAGGACCATTCCATTAGATGATAGATAAATGAGAAGCTCATACATATATATATACACAAATGGCAATAACAGTAATAATATTAATAGAAATACTTAACAGTCACCAAATGTGTAAGTACTTTTTAAAATCATATCTCTGTACTGTTAAGTAGATGGGGAAAAAATTCTAGCATACAGTGCTGATGTAGCTGAGAATTGATCATTTATATTAAAACATGCATCATTTTGTAGTAGGAATTCTCTGTTCTCCTGGTTGAATTATTTTTTTGTACCTGCTTCTGTGTATGTGTCCATCTAAGTGTGGTTTTGTCTGTGTGGTGTAGGGAAAGTGGAGGTCAACCTCAAATGTTGACCACTACCACTCTCCACCTTACTTTTTGAGGCAGGGTCTCTCCCTAAGCCTGACGATCACTGATTGGCTAGATTGGCTGGCCAATGAGCCCAAGGAATCCCCTTATCCACAAGTATTCAGCACTGGAAGACAGGCATATGCCACTATGTCCGTTTATTTACACAGGTGCTAGAGATCAAACTCAAGTCTTGACTCGTGGGCAACAATCATTTTACCAACTGAGCTGTCTCCCCCCACCTGCTGTGTTCTCTCTTGTGTGGTCTCTCTGCTCTACTCTATGATGCCCTGTGCTCTGCCTCCAGACTCTCTGGGTTCCTCCAGTGGGCAGCATCTTGAAGAGACGGGAAGGAAAAAGGTGCAGATCAGATGGGCAGGCAGGTGAGAGGGACTTACAGACGTCAGTCTGTCAGTGGCTCTGGTCCTCCACTGGAAGGAAGGCTCCTAACCCAAGCACAGTTCTGTTCGCAGCTTGGTAGGACCCTTAAGGCTAGGATGGTCACGCCCTAACTGCTCTAAGATCATACCTGGCGTGTTAGCATTGTTGAACATTCCTCTTAGTCCTCCCTGACATTTTATGCATAATCTCTTTCCTGTTTCTCTTTAATACAATTTTACTTGCATGTACCATCTTTTCCCTTGTCTAGACCCCAAATGATCTTATCTCATCTTTAAAATTCTAAGCCTTTGTGTTAAGAACTGATGAAGGATGCTCCTAACAGAACACTGAATCTAGGTTAAATGTCACAGGGTAAGGAGGGCCCTGTCGGGACAGGAAAGAGTAATTCGTTCACATTGGGAGAATTTGGAAAGGTTTCCCACAGGAGGCAGCATTTGATTTGCCTCTGAAGTCTGGTCGAAGGCTTTGCCAAAAAACAAGTGTGTATCTTGCCACCTAGAAGAGGCTTTGTGGCTTGTGAGGGCAAAGGCTCATTACTTTCTCATGTCATCTTATTGCCAAGGATGAGGCTAGGCTGCTATAAGTCTTAAATTAATGTGGCAGGATTGATAATGACTCTTTATTGAAAAGCATTCCCAAGTGAGATTTGGGTTTAGTAAAGCAGACAGAATGTCTAACCGTGCCTGGCAAATGGTGGGCAGTAGCCAATGTTATCCCACTATTAAGAAATATGCATAACATTTCAGCTTCACTCTCCCGCACTGGGAACACTGGTTTACACATTTCTACCCCCCTCCCCACAGAGACCCAGGCACTACCTTTTTCTTTGTGTCTCATAATTAACTTCAGTGAGGGACTGGATAGTTGCTCACTGGATTAGAGTGCTTGCTGTTCTTCAGAAGAACCCAAGTTCAGTTCCCAGACCTCACGTCAGGTGGCAGACAACATCCTTTAATGCCAGACTTGAGGGACCAGAAGTCCTCCTCTGGCCTCCATAGGTACCTGAACACCTGAACTCACTTGATGTACATTCACACAGACACGCACAAACTCATGCATATATATATATATACACAATGAAAGAAAACCTGTTAAAAGTCACTTAAGTATATATGAAAATATATTGCAAAATATGAACTGATTCACTTGTATTTTAAAATACTGTAGTAAGTCTACCTCAGTCTGAAAGGTTCTTCAGCTTTGAGCCATTCAGCCATATTATATAATTAAATTGGTTCAGAGGGGGAACTGGGGTACCGTCTCATTTTTCTCCTCTAGTTTGGGAGCTAAAAGCATTGTTTAAAATCAAATGGCTGTTCTTAAAATTACCCATAATTCTCAAGTGAGGCAGGTAGGAGGTTAGAGGGGGAGCTGTGAGTGGGCTGCTCTAGGCTTGCCTTATGAAAGAACCCAGACAAACAATCTTGCTTCAAAACCTTGTGATTCATTGCATACAGTTTTAGGAAGCCAGATTGGAAGACAGCTGGCTAAGGTTGTTGTCATCCTGGAGAGTGTTTCATGGCAGACGTCTGTTCTAACCAGCCAAAGATGAAGAAAGGAGGAAAATAAGGCAGTGCTGTCCCTTCATTTCATAAGTGACAATAATGAGAAGTCGTCCTCCCACAGGAACTGTTGGATGATGACACCTAATCAGCAGGGTTTGCCCAGCATGTGCCACTCACCAAAGCCACAAAATAGGTCCTCATTCCCCTTCCTTACCTCCTTACTTCCTGTCCTTGTTCTTTAAGGATGAGTGTGGTGAGGACCAGAACAAAGAACCTTGCCAGAGACAGGTCTAAAATGACAGCCCAGAAGAGTGTCAATTCCGTGTGTTGAGGACAGTCATGGGAGCTGCACCATGGAGAAGAGAAATGCTAAGTTTTAATTTTATAAGAAGGATGTAGAGCTCTCTGAGGAGTTAGAAAACACTATAAACCGAGAAGACTTCTCCCAAAATGTGCTGTGGAGAGTCATGTGTCCTCGTCCTCGCCAAGATGGTGATTCCAGCTCTGCACATTATCTTTCCAGCACAGCCTGGACCTTGGGTGGCTAGTCGCCCATTTGAGTTAAAGGCAAGCAAGTCAAGAGCTCAGGCTTCTCTGAGGAGTGAAAAGGCAAGGATGCTCTTTCGAGCTAAATACAACCTCTGATTTTTATTCGTTATATAAAAAAAGCAATTTGTTTTTGTACTCGAAAGTCTGGGCCAACCTTTGTGGGGCAAGGGCCAGCTCTACAATGCAAAGGGTGAAGGGTGACATTGCGTGTGCCGTGAGCTAGGTCTTTGCTTTACAGGTGTCTATGGAGCACAACAGCCTCTTCTCTCCACTGTGGAATATGTTTTTATTGACCCACCCTCAGCTAGCAATCAAAATGACAACAGAGGTGTGGTCAGAGGCTGCCTGGAGTGCTGTCCAGTTTCCAACACCCACACAGTATTCATGGAAAGTACACTCAGAGCGTGGAAAAGAAAACCAGGGAAAAGCTGCAGGGTCTTACGTTATACATAAAATATTAGGTTGTTACCAGGTACAGAAAAGATTATATGTCATCAAAGAGAAGCAGGAAATGCATTTTAATATTCTAATTTTCTGCTTATTGGTTCATTTTATAAATTGCAATCAATGATATACTGTGAGCAACAACACAAGATCAATTGTAAAACAGTTTATAATTCATGGACAGTATTGTAAATCATAGTTTGCCTGACAATAATGGGAAGGGTTTCCATGCATTGGGATCCTTCACTTGTAACAGTCAGGGGAGGGCCCATGATCCACTTGTAATGCGTATTAAGTGATCTGTTTTCTCCCCATCCCAAATTCCTGGTGTTTGGCCTTATGTAACTGATGCCATCATGCTAATAGAACAAGTTGTCTAGATGAGGGGCTTCTAGTTTCGAGGTTCCCCTACCCTCAGTGTGCTGGACTCAGCTATATAAGTTTGTGGTTCTTAGACCTAAGACCCACCCCAGTGCCCTGGAAGGGCCTCTTCACAGCAGTGGAGATGTCAGTTTCCAAACCACTGGCAGTTAAACCAGGAAACATTTGCCACGTTCTTCTCTGCCCTAAGCTCTAACCTGGTGACGCCATTCGTGACTGGTTCCTTGTAACTCGGCTTCTCAGAGAGCACTTGTTCACTTCTCACACAACTGGCATCATGACCAGACTTCCAGGTGGGCAGGACACGCATCAGAAGGATTGGTGTCAAAGGGACGTTTGCACGCATTAGCTTTCCCTGTGTCCCTGAGCTCATAGTTGTCAGAGTTAACATCCCAGTTCCTATACTAGTAACGCTACAGCAGTCAGATTCAGAATCCTAACCAAGAAATGGGACCTGGGAAGTTGGTCACTTCTAGTAATTGAATTAGTTGAAAAGAAAATTGGGGAAAAGCCATTTGATACAGGCACTGAAAACCTTAGCTATATGATCCTGTAGGCTGGGTGCCAGCTGAGCAGGCAGCTTTCATGGATAGCAGTCTTTAGTGCAAACATGCTTGCCCTCAGGCCCTAGTTTCTACGTACGTATGTAATTTCCCTTTGAAACACAACTCTATACCTGACTTCACTCTTAAGTGACTTAATTAGAAATCAACGACCCCCCCTCTTACTTTCAGTTTCTCTCTCCTCTCCTGATGTAAAGACATTCATTCGTGTTCATACATACCTCCTCAAAACTTGGAGCGTGGCCATCCAAGGTACCTCTTCCTCCATGGCGAAGTGCTGTGGTAAGGACACCCCCTTAGACCCATTGTGAATGTGTTTCTGTCCTCACGATTTCTGCATCACATTTGGGAACATTAAATACTTTCAGGGTTCTTGAAGCTCTGTCTACAGACACCGTGGCCTTTCTTTCTGCTTGGTTCTTGGTCCTCACCTGGAACTCCATGTTGGAAGAGAAAATCAAGGCTGTGGCTTTTTGGCAATGTATTTCTTTTTCCTCCCCTCCATCTTATTTTCAAAGGCGTCGGAAGGTGGAGCTTGAAGAGGTGGAGGGTTACACTCCCTGTTTCTCCAAAACATTTTATCTAAATGTTGAGCCCTCTCTCTAGTCCCTCTGTGACTGTAGAGAACTTTCCCTGTTCTTTCCACACTCTGTCTAATAACTCTACCAATGACAGCACTGTATAGTTAAGATAAAAAAATTATAGCTCAACTGAGAGGAATTTAGGGTCAAATAAGGCAGAGAGGTAGGATCAGAAGAGAGTAAGGAGACAAAAATTCATGGATTAACTTGACTGTTGCACTGGTATCCATCAACACAGCAGAAAATAACGGAGGGCAGAGGAGAGAATCGGAACTCCAACTTTAGACCCGTTAGATTCTTCCAGATTATTGCCCAGCCGTAAAGACGGGGAGAAAATACAGAAAGAGACAAACAAGGGGATGAGACAGTTACTGTTGAGTCCCAAAGGCCCACTTCAGATAGAGGCACCAGAAATCACAGCACACTCAACACAGACAGCCTGAAATGCCTCTTTCTTGTCCATGTTACTGCTGTAAGAAACATTACACACCTGAGATTCATCAGAGTTGAGAATTGGGACAGCAGGCTTGGCAGCGGACTCTACAGTTGCAAGTTTACTTGTGTTCTTGTTGCTGTGATTGAAAATAATAAAGTCTCACATGAAGCAACTTACGGGGGGAAAGGATTTGATTCAAGTAAGAAACTATGCCATCGGCATTCTGAGTTTAGGCTGACTTCTCTTGAATGAATTGTGTTTTCACAAGTTGGAGCCTTCGGTTGGTGGCTTCTTTCCTTGGAGAAGCCTGTCTACAGTCTCAGTGTAAAGTTGGAGCCTTCGGTTGGTGGTTTCTTTCCTTGGAGAAGCCTGTCTACAGTCCCAGTGTAAAGTTGGAGCCTTCATTTGGTGGTTTCCTTCCTTGGAGAAGCCTGTCTATAGTCTCAGTGTAAAGTTGGAGCCTTCAGTTGGTGGTTTCCTTCCTTGGAGAAGCCTGTCTACAGTCTCAGTGTAAAGTTGGAGCTTCCTCCTTAATTATGGTAATCACTTTAACGATTACACCCTCTTTCTCTGCACCATAATTATAACTGTACCCTCTCTTACATCCCGTCTTCACAATGCTGCAGTTCTCCTGTGCCTGTTGTTGCTGTCACTGTGGACCTGGGTAAGAGCCGTGAGCAGTAGCCATGATGCAGCCTGAATGCTGTCTTGTATGGGACATTTCTCCACTGGAGAAATCAGTATGTTACTTTTTAACTCAGTCTCAAACTCTCAGGGCATGGACAAAGGACAACCAGATTCTGATGGAGCCTTTATTCCTGTCTGAAACTTAATGAGGCAGGACTCCTCATTTCTCTTGGTATGGTTATTCTGAACTCCCACCAGATTGGTACACTTAGCTACAGACAGTATTCTAGGGATTTTTCTACCTTGACGTTCCAAATCCTTCACCTTTTCTTCCACAAACATGTCCCTAAACTTACTAAGAACTATGTGGATGGACCCTTCTCCTTGGTATTATTTTCTGTCTTAGTAACCTTAACAGTTTCTATGTCAAATTAACTGGAAAAATCAATTCAGGAAGTAACACATTTATTTTTATCTATAGTTTAAGAAAGGTTTCAGCCCTTAATAGTGAGGAAAGCAGGACACTGTGAACATGAGACAATCAATTTTATTGCATTCACATAAGAAAGTAGAGAATAGACAGTGAGTGAGTGTAAAATTTCAGGACTTGCTTCTTGTCACCCAGTTCTTCAAGTAAAACTGTCCCCTGAAGGTTCATCATCTTTTAAAGCCATGCCATCAGCAGACACCAAGCGCTCAAACACATGGCCTATAGGAGACATTTCACATTCAACCCACAACAGTGAGAAATGGTAAGTGCTTGGAGAATAAAACGATACCGGGTAATCAAAGGCCATAGGAGGGAAAGACAGCTGTGGTGAATATTCTGGAAATCAGATAGTCTCAAAAAAGTGGAGATTGGCCTGATGGTGGTGGCACATACCCTTAATTCCAGAACTTAGGAGGCTGAAGCAGGCGGATCTCAGTGAATTTGAGGCCAGCCTGGTCTACAAAGCATGTTCCAGGGCAGCCAGGGTTGTTATGCAGAGAAACCCTGTCTCGAAACCCACCACTCCCAAAAGTGGAGATTGTTGGTGAAGGAGTGATTACATCCATGTGATGTGTTAAAGAGGTGGGCAGCAACCTGCGTGTGTCTGCAGAGGGTAGATTTTAGATTTAGAATCTTGGACCTGGTTCCAAAGATGATGAAGTAATGAGTGGAACTCGGCTGGATGGTGAATAAATGAAGTTGAGGTGAAGGGCATTGCACTTGAGGAACTTAAGTGAAGCCAAATTCAGGGATGAGTCATTATTGAGGATGTTAAAGTTGCCAAAAGGGAGATTAAGATTGAAAAGAAAGCCGAGCCAATGCTGAAGTCATTGAGGAAAGAAGCTGTGTGACATCGGAGGTGGAGTAGGGCATTGCTAACTAGGCTTTGCTCATAAATTCTTCTAAGTAATAAATTGATATTAATATACTGCAGCCATTTTATATCTACATCATCTGAATGTATCATACAAAATTAATATATATGTAACCACCCATAGTATAAGACACCTGCATACCCTAGTTCTATAACACTTAGTGATTTACATGTTCATCTGCCTCTGTATCCTGGATTTTTTTGTTTGATTGATTGATCGATTGATTGTTTGTTTATTTTGAAGCATTAGTGCTTGGCGGTTGGGTTTGAT
Source organism: Ellobius talpinus (assembly GCA_001685095.1). Classification (NCBI taxonomy): domain Eukaryota; kingdom Metazoa; phylum Chordata; class Mammalia; order Rodentia; family Cricetidae; genus Ellobius; species Ellobius talpinus. Next base: position 13,274 of record LOJH01045333.1, read on the forward strand.
GATCGGTTAGGAACAGCTTTGCCTTATTATTTTTAAAGGCAAATTTCCTTTCACTTATAATTATAGGCCTTTATTGGTTTGGCAGTTGTGTTAGACTCTTTGAGATTTGTAGACATTGATGTTTCTAAAAATGATAATGGCATTTCATTTGGAGGCATAGTACCCCCATGTAAGGGGCACTGAGGTCTCTCTCTGGTCTTGTCCATTCATTATTCAGCAAATGAAACATATTTTCATTAGGCATTACTCTGTAGTGATAAGGTGAGAGCAGGCCTGCTTTTCGTCCTGCCCGGCTCCAACACGGCTAGCTTTACACCCGAAATAACAACACACAAATTGTATTCAT
>LOJH01045337.1:0-13618 GCA_001685095.1 Ellobius talpinus
TGCTGTTGAGGCACTTGATCTGTTCCTTCTCCTCATGCTTCACGCACTGAGCATTGGGGTCGATCTCCAGGTTGAGAGGCGTGAGCAGGCTCTCATTGACAGAGACGCTGGTGATGCAGGGGGGTGTGGGCCCGCAGACACCTCCAGAGCGGTATCCGAAGCTGCGTCCACAGGAGCCAGAGCGGAAGGTCCCGCAGACACTGCGGCTGCCAAAGCCCCCTGAGAGTCCACGGTAGCAGGAGATACCCCTGTAGGGAGCTGCGGAGATGCAGCAGCGGCCGGGCCGGGGGCCACAGGCTGAGGCGCAGCTGAAGGCTCCGAGGCGGGAGGAGAAGCAGGACATGACGTGCAGGTGATACAGGGCCAATCTGGACCCCAAGGCCGGTGCTGAGCCTTATATCGTGCAGAAGGCAGTGCACCCTCCGCCCCGGCGTTTACGAGCTTGCAGGTCGGAATCAAAGCAGCCGGGGCTGCCTGGCTGCCCCCATAAAACAGCGTTCTTCTCCTGCCCGCCTGGGCTTTATGGTGCCACGAAGTGCCTGGTCAGCTCCAAGGCCTGGCACTCTAGGCATCGGGCGGGACCCTCCTGCCCTGCTGCTGGGACTCAGTGTGTCACCTTGTCCATCCCAGGCTGGCTCACACCCCAATTAGTCTCACCATGAAGACTAGGAAATCCTGGCTTTGGGTGTCTAGTGACCTAAGTTCAGTGTGTGTGTGGGGGGGGTCATGCGCGCACGTTTGATTTGGGACAAGGCCTTTGAAGTTATGGGCAAGTTCATGTCATGACTTTGGGCAGGTGAATAATCTTCCTGAGCCTTAGATGTCCTGCGGGGAGTAGGGATAAATGGATAATAATTATAATAGCCACTTGAGAGCTGCTGGGAGGAACTAATGGGGATAATGGACCTGAAAGCCTCCAGGGAGAGACCTAGCACTTACTAAGAGCTCCTGAAATGTTTGTTGTTTATCTATTTGTTCCACTATTATTAATTTGTTATTTCTCCCGTGTCCCCTTGGGTAGACACTTTCTCTTCTCCCTCTCACAGCTCAGCTCCTGCTTCCTCTTGCCCTTCGTACCCGTTTCCATGCAGCTTGGAGAGGGAAACCAGTAATATAGTGAGCTAGGCAGGTTGTTGGGTTTGCCAACAACCTGCCTAGCTCACTATAGAGGGTTTTCATTGTTTTTGGAGACAGGGTTTCATGTAATCCTGACTGGCCCCAAATCACTGTGTAGCTACCACTAGCCTTGAACTCTTAATTCTCCTGCCTCTACCTCCCAAATGCTGGCACGGCAGGTGTTGGCCACCATGCTCAGTTTTAACAGCTGATTTCTCCTGCATCCTCAGGCTTTCTTCAGAGACTGTGCCCGTTGACCTGCTCAGGAAGATGAGCCCGTAGTGGTATAGGACTCACGTGGAAGGCTCCAAGGAGTGGCCTCGGAACCTGAGGGTCCAGGGCTGCTCAATGCTGTCTCTACAGGGCATGTGCCTGTGCATCTGGAGCAGGAGTGAAGCTAAGTTCTTGGAGGCAGGATTTGGGCTGCTCTAGATGCCCCTCAGTTCACTGATGGTCAAGGACACTGACTCCAGGCGGCCATGACAAAGGAGGTTAATTATGTGTCCCATTATTAGCAGCGGAAACCAGAGTGTGTACTCAGCAGTCAGCATTAAAGAGAAGCATGCATGTCACCTGTGCTTCCTTTGTTTTAAAGCTGTGCTATTACTGTGTATGCAGTAATTAAATCTGGGAACTCCAAGATCATCACGGGCAGCCCGGCATCTCATTTCCAAGGAGTGCCCTATTGCCACTATTGCTGTCTTTTTTACATTCTCTCTTGGGTTAGGTTGTTTTGGGCCAGCCTGGGATTGTTTCATATCGGTCTAGCCCAACCATGGTTCTGTGCATGAGATAGTACCTCAACTCTAGTGTCTTGGATGTAAGATTCTTTTTCTTTTTGACGAGGCTTTATCTGTAGCTCAGGGTGGCTTTGAACACTCTATTCTCTTTAAGGTATGTGCTACCATATCTGATTCAAGATTGTATATTTTTATTCCTTTTTCTTTTTCAGTTTGTTGGGGGATTGAAAACTAGGACCTTGTGCATGCTGATAACTTGATCCTCCAGTGAGTCCACATTTCAATTTTCTTTTGGGAATGATAGTGCTGAGGAGTCCTTCCTGGGGGCCTTCCTCTGAAGCATGAGTATTTAAATCAGATGTGTGGCTTGCACTGTTCTGGCTTGGAGCCTTTCTGGGTTTTGAGTAGACCATTGGTGCTAGAGCAGTCAGTCAGCACAAACTGGGAGCTGCTGCTGAGCTGAGACTGCTAAGTATACAACTTGAAAGGGTTAGCTCAACACATAGGTCACCATGGTCCCCCCAAGTGTTCATCCTAATTCTTATCCAGCCTTAGGAAAGCATGCTCCTAAGGTCCCTCTATTATTCTTAGAACTAGGGAAGGAAGCAGGCTGAATCATGAGAATATCAGATGCAACCCAGGATGGGTATCTCCGTCAGAGGGTAAGTGGTGACTGGTGCTGGGGAGGGGAAGGGCTTCCCCAGTCTCAACCTGGAGAATGTGTCCTTGGCCTTTCAGCTGGCATTCGGGTGGAGTTGCTCTCTTGTCTTGGTCATCATGCCCACCAGGAGCCAGGCTCAGAGTGTGATGAGGAGGTTGAAGGGATGGGGTGGGCATACACAGGTTCTGAATAGGAAGTAGTAGGGGTCTGACCTTGGAACCCCAAGTCATATGAATTTTTCATTGGGTGAGTCTCCCACATTGGGATTTGGGGCCAGGTCAGGGCAAGTTCTTGGAGGAGATGGCTCTTTGGTTAGAGCTAAAGAATATGAGGAGTTAGAAAGTACCAAGATTAGAGAGCAGAGCAGAGAGAGCTTGTGGGGTGTGTGTGTGTGTGTGTGTGTGTGTGTGTGTGTGTGTGTGGTGTGTGCCTGTGTGTGTGTGTGTGTACTACTTCTGATAATTTCATTTTGAAATATCTTGAACATTGTCTTAGTTGGGGTTTTATTGCCGTGAAGAGACACCATTACCACAACAACTTTTATGAAGGAAAACATTTAATTGGGGCTGGCTTACAGTTTAGAGGTTTAGTCCATTATCATCGTGGCAGGAAACATGACAGCATGCAGGCAGGCATGGTGCTGGAGATGTAGCTAAGAGTTCTACATTTGGGTTTGCAGGCACCAGGAAGTGACTGTAAGCCACAAGGCCTGGCTTGAACTTCTAATGAAAGACCTCAAAACCCATCCCAGTGACTCACTTCCTCCAACAAAGCCACATCTACTCCAACGAGGCTACACCACCTAATAATACCACTCCCTATGGGCCTATGGCAGCCATTTTTCAAATCACCAAATATTTATCAATGCTTCTACCTCTTCTTTCTCCATGGCATAGTTGTTGAGTATGGAATCAAACGATCGAAGGCACCTCAGCGCCACCACTTCCCACCTGAGATAAACTGTACATTTCATCTGAGACTCAGTTTCCTTTGTGCTGGCACTAATGTAATCAGACTTGTCCAGGACACCATGAGGATTAAGTGAGGGGTGTCTCTACCAGGCTTGTTCTTTAGGGTTATCAACTAGCTCCCCAATCATGACTCAGAGACTTATTATTAGTTTTGAATGCTCGGCCTAGCTTAGGCTCATTTCTGGCTAGCTCTTTTGATTTAAATTAACCTGTTTCTCTTTATCTACCTTTTGCCTCAGAGCTTTTTACTTCTCTACCCTTCTGTATATCTTACTTTCACTGCTTCTTGTGTCTGACTACCTGGTTTCTTACCCACTTCTCTCTCTTCTTTCTTTTCTCAAGCCTAGATTTCTCCGCCTATTTATTCTCTCTGTCTGGCAGCCCTGCCTAACATTTCTCTGCCTAGCTATTGGCCATTCAGCTGTTTATTAAACCAATCAGCAGCCTTAGGCAGGCAATGTGAAACAAACGCAATACATCTTTATATAATTAAACACGCATCCTTGCATCGTTCAATAAATGCAGCATAAACAAAAGTAACACACTTTTACACAGCTAAAATAGTATTCCACAGCTTAAATAAATGTAACACCTCTTTGCCTAGTTAAAATAATATTCCACAACAGGTGTCCACACAGGGTCAGCATACAGGCTGGTGGACAGCTGTGCTGTCAATACATTGTAGCTGCTCTTTCTTCTTCACCTGCTGGTCACTCTGGGTGCCTGCCCTGGTCATCAACAACAGCCACCACCCCCATCAGCCTCACCTGTTCTTCCAGGTCTGGGGAGGCCTCAGTTTCACCTTTCAGTTCATGATCTGGTGGATGGACTCAGAGTTTGTGAGACAAACCCTCCTGAAGGGAGCGCAAGGTAACAGAACCAATTCGAGAGTAGTCGTGGACTTTTGTGCACATTGAGGGAGAGACATGTAGCGAGGTTAAGAAATCTTGATAGCACATAGGAAGGATGGAGGCAGGTGGGCTGGTTGTGGTCCTTAAAGACACAGGTATTTGGAACTCTCAAATCAGATGCTCATACAGAGTCACCAAGCCCATGGGTCCTCAAGGAGAAAGAATGATTTTGGCTGCGTGTTGGACCAACATGTTCTGGTAGAGATTGACACATTCCCTCAGGCCATGCCAGGGTCCAAGTGTTCCAGGTTACCTTGAGAACTTGACCCTTGGAGCTCTGCCTTGAGGGCTCCTGAGAGGTGCTTTGTCTTGAAGCTTCCAAGGTACACAGAGTGAGGATGGCCTATCATTTATTCTTAGCCTCAGCTCATCCTGTGGCCTAATTGAAAAGTCAAGGTTCTGAGTCTGGTTAATAATCCAAAGGAAGTAGCCCAATGTGGCTTCCCCTGCCGTTGGGTCACTTCACAGAGGGCGGCACGCACAGGCCCTGGTGGACACACTCAGGCCCTCAACCCAGGAAGAAGCCTGCTAAGATGTCAGAACTGCCAGAGCGCAGGAGAGCCAAAGCTACAACTTGATGGGGTAAACTCCAGGGGAAAGGGAAATGGCCGACATTCTCCAGGCCTGTAAGTGACAAAGTGATCACTGCACGTAGGAAGGCAGAGGACCCTTGTATCTGGAGTTATAAACAGGCGGCAATGATCACGTTCTTCCTCCTCTGACTCCATCTGTTCTGGCCTAGAACCATCACCACAGGTGGCTGGTTTGGAACTCCGACAGCGGTGTCTGGGTACATCTTCAGTTGCATTTCGTCTGCACCCCATCTCAGCATCTCTTGCTGCATGTGGCCTCTCAGGGGGCTTTGGCCTGGGCTCCTCTGGACATAGCTTTAGAGACTTCTCGCAGCTCTTCCTCACCATCATGTCTGGTGGCAGTCTTCATTAGCGAAGGGGGTGTCCTGGAGCACTGTGGGTGTAGCTTCTAGGCTGACCATTTACAAGGCTCTAGGTTCAGTCTCCAGTAATGAAAAAATAAGGGACAGGGCTATTGTCTTGCCCTGTATCCTTTTCAAATCTTCATTCCATGGGAGCACTCCCAGTCTGATGGAGGAGGTGGACAGACATCCAGGGGACAGATAGGTGGGGCTGGAACAGGAGTTTTTAAGAATGTATGATTTTTGTTGTTGTTTCTTGAGACAGGGTCTCTTTATGTAGTTGTAGCTATGCTGGAACTGGATATGTAGATCAGGCTGGCTGTGAACTCAAAGTTCCAGCCTTCTGAGTGCTGGGATTGAGGTCGCGTGCCACCACACTCAGGAAAGCAGTGACTTTTTTAGTGTACAATCTCTATAAAGGAGGAGAGAGCGAGCAAGTCCGGGAGTCTTTATTTTCTCTTTGCTCTTGACTGTGACCTTCCCAGAAATAACGGGTGTGATTTGATACTGTAGCCAAACAAATCATTCTCTCGCCACAGTTGCCTTTTGTCACAGCAGCAGGGAGTCACAGAAATGAACCAGGAGGCCATCTGTCTTCTGTCCATCCGGGAAGTCCCAGAGATGAGCCAGGACACCATCTGTCCTCTATCTGCCCATTCATGCATCCTGCACGCCTCTTCTGAGCACTGACTGTAGCCTGATTATGTTGAGTACCTGAGCACAGAGATGAAAGACCCCATTCCTGCCCCACGGTACATGCTATACCCCTTTTCCTAGATCTAAGCTCAGGGAAGCTACATTTTCACTGGTAGGGATTGAATTCAGGACTTTGAACATGCTAGGCAAGCATTCTACCGATGAGCTATCCTAAGACTAGGAAACTTATTTATTATGTTAAAACAACAAGACTGAAATCTTTACAGGCTCTCCATGACACAGGACAACAACAGGATATCCAAGAGGAGTCCCATTGAGAACCCATTATCAGTGACATAGCAAAACCAGAGGCCTCAAGCCAGACCAATGACTCTTGCAAGTAAAGACGAACGGACTAAAGGGTAAACTGTGTGATTCAGTGGGCCACACTGCAGCTTCCACAACAAGATTTTTCTTCTGTTTTTGTTTTTTTTTCTTTTAAATTTGTTTTTGATTTGGCAGTGGGGAGGTTGCAAGGGGAGAGGGCATATCAAGGGGATGAGAGGATCAGAATGCATGATATGAAATCCACAGAGAATTGATAAAAGTAAAAATATGAATAATAGCTGAACATTAAAAGGCTGTTGGCACTGCATGATTTCCCTTGCTCACATCTCTCTCCTTCTGCAGGGATGAAGTTGACACCTTCGAGGACCACGAGTGAGCCTAAGCTGGTCATAATAAAGGTGAGTGGTTGGATCGGCAGGCCCCATCCATGAATGGACAATTTACCCCCATAGACCTACAGGGTAGGGGTTCTTTGGATCTTCCTTTACCGAGGCCCGGAGAGGTGGACCTCAGGATGCCAAGGTGATGAATTTAGCAGATGAAGACGTCAAGGAAAGTGACGCAAATATTGTTCAAAGTGCTTGTTTGATCTCATTGAGTACAAGAAATTAAAATAGGACAAAATAAAGTGTAAAATTTTAGAATTGGAAATAACTGAAATAAAAAGCTTAAAAAATGGTCCCAAACAATAGACTGTATATGACAAAGATGGGCACATTAGGAGCCTGCAGGCTGGGAGAGATAGCAGTTATCAGTGCTCCCTGCTCTTTCAGAGACAAGCGCTCCATTTGCAGCCCCCACAGCACACAACATCCCTTAACTGCAGCTCCAGGGAGTATGACACACTCTTCTGGCCTCTGCAGACATCTTACACATGTGACACACTCAAGTGTGGACACACATACATGCACATACACACTAAAGTAAATCTTAAAAACCAAGTCCTAGAAAAATTGGGTTTCCAGTATCAGAGTGAATAGCAATTCTTCCCTTATGGAAAATGGAGGGAGCTGAGTGTGTCATTTACAGGATGCTCTGATAATGGGCATAAGCTCTTGGCAATCTTTCTTGGTCTGTGTTCAGTTTATGTGTGCCTCTACATTGCACTGCCTACACATCTAACCCAGTGCCTGCCCTCCCTGGTTTTTTGGAAAATATTTGCTGGAGGGAACTCTTGGTTTTTCCAATAGAATATGAAAATTAAATGTACCACCCCAAAAGGGCACAGCCATGAGCAGGGATGCGCCATGAGGGCCATCCCATTCTTGGGTCCTGTAAGGCAGTAAGGGTCAGGAATGTATGGGGGTAGTGAAAGAGATAGGAGGCAATTAGTATACATCATGGATAAGGCGTATACAACATTTTATGATTAAATGGCTTAAAGTAATGGGAGAAGTAGGGCATCCTCTCCAGAGGTCTGGGCCACTGAGGTGTGGTGTTCTGTTTTTAGTGTCCTGGCAGCTACCTTTGTCTGTGTTGCTCATATAATAGTAGAGGCAGTGATTTTAGAGTCAGATTGTAGAAATGTTCTAACCCAAAGAATAGAGAAAAAAATTACCAAAGGAAAAATAGCAGCACCTCAGAGGTCCGAAGGACAGTGAATAACTGACCATCCTTGTAATAGGTTGCCTAGAAGGAAAGGAAGGTGAGGCAGGAGAGAATATATAATGTCCAGTGTTTGAGAAAAACACCACTCTCAAGACCCTCAAGATTTCCAAACACAATACAAAGACCTAGAAAATGTTTTCTGTGTCACTGGAGTTATCAAGGGTCAGCTCCAATGAGCTGGCTTCAGACACTCATCTTCAATAAGCCCATTAAACAAGCAATGTGAAAGCAGGGAAGGGATTTATTTTGTGTGATCATACTAGAAATAGGGGCAACGATCTAGACTTTCAAAACAAGGCACAGAAGATAATAAAAATATTAAATTAAATTAAAACTAAGTACTTTTATTTATCAAAATAAGCCATAGAATGTTCCAGGATATTTAATCACACTGTGGATCCCAAGATTGCATTATTGACTACAAAAACTTGTTTCTAGTGGTGTGTGGATCAGCCCTAGCACACACCTCTAATATAGGAGCTTTTCTGCTTAAATATTATAAACAGGATTAAATAAAACCAGCCATAGGTCAAGAGGCAGAGCAAGCAACCAGTTGACAGGAAAAAAAACATAGAGAGCAAGAGGGAGTCAGGAGGATGGATAGAGAGACACACAGGAAGTAGAAGGGAGGATCATTCAGTTTGAGGAGTTTTGAGTAGGAGAATGCTCTTTCTGGGACATTGGCAGAGGAGAAAGGTCAGAGAGAAAGGCTGCTTTCTCTGCCTCTCTGAGCTAGCAGGTATTCACCCCAGCATCTGGCTCCTGATTCTTTATCAGTAAAATGAAACAATTGGGATTTAGTTAAAAATAAGAGAGAAAACAAAAAAGCTATAAACTTGAAGATTGTGTTTGTAGTACTTGTGAAAAGTGGTACTTCCTCGAACATAAAGAACACTCACAATCCCATCAGATAAAAACAAACAGCCTACAGGGGGAGCAAGCTGGAGACACACCCTTAGCCAGAGTTTGAAGCGATATTAAACTTCAAAGTCAGACCCAAACCAGGATTCATTATTGTGATGGTTAATTTTGTCATCAACTTAATGGGATTTAGAATAGGAAACAAACTTCTGGGCACATCTGGAAGGGAGTTTCTATATTAGGTTGACTGAGTTGGGAGCACACACTCTAAATATGGCAGCACTATTCTATAGGCTGAGGTTTCAGTTTGAATAGAAAGGAGAAAGTGAGCCTAACATGGGTGTTTATGACTCTGCTTCCAGACTGCAGATCAGTGAGCATCAGTTTCAGGCTCCTGCTGCTGTGCTTCCCGGCCATGATGGACTGTACCACCAAACTCTGAGCCAGAATTAACCCTTCCTGCCCCAGGAACAAGTAAAGTAACTAATACAATTATGTTTTTTTAATTGTTAAAAGTTAATACACAGGTGCTGGAGAAAAGGCTCAGCAGTTAAGAGCACTGACTGCTCTTCCAGAGGACCTGGGTCCAATTCTCATCACCCATGTGGCAGCTCATAACTGTCTGTAACTGTTCCAGGGGACCTGGCACCCATGGCAAAACATCAATGCCCATAAAATAAAATAAAAAAGTTAATACACATTGAAGAGGATATCTTTTATACATTACCAATGAATGAATAATTCAAACAAATTTAGAGAATAATTTTCTATCCTCTTGCCAAGCTGGATATCTGGATATCTGCCTAGCCCGCAACTCTACTCCTGGCTGTACACATATGCGCCATGAAGCATGCACCATCTTAAATGGGTTTCAGATTTATTTGTGTATATGAACGTTTTGCCTGCATGTGTATCTGTGCATGACCCCTGTACCTGATGCCCACAGTGATGAGAAGAGGGTGTCAGATCCCCTGGAACTGTAGTTCTGATCTGGGTGCTGGGAACAGAATCTGGGCCTTCTGCAAGGGCAGCACATTCCTTTAATCACCAAGCCATGTCTCCAGCCCCATATACGCATCATCCTTACAAGCAAAAAAACTAGAATTATGTTAAGTATGAGATAGTCATAGTGAACTCGATCCTACAGGAGGAAGCCTCCCCTCCAGCCTTCTCCTTCCCCCCCCACCTCTGAAAACTCCACTCAGAACTTGGCGACTGTAACCAGGTGAGGTCACAGAGCTCCCAGAGAGAGTCCTCAGAGATGAGGGTTTTGTGAGCTCTTCAAGTTGGAGCTAGGCTTTGGTGCTCGAGAGGGGTGGAGGAGTCACAGTCCTTGACCATGGTGAGACTTGCCTATGGCTTGTTAGTCGTGTGGGTTGAGGGTCCTGGCCTCCACAAGGAGTCTAAGGGCTGCCAGCCACAATAGTCAGCTGTGTCCCACTTACCTTGGGCACATGCAACAGGAAAGGGGTCAATGGGTACAAGAGACATTTGTGGACATGATGTTTTACCATCAGGCTCTGTCTGTTCCTGTGTTCTGCCTGTGAAATTTGTACTGTGCTGGTATGAGCAGTTTCTTGTCAGGGTGTAGGCTTGGGTCATCCCTCCTTCAGAGGTTAAGCAAAGGGCTTGACCTAAAATGAAGTCTGAGCAACTGGGGAGGTATCTCTGTCCATGAAGGTTGTGCCTGTTGTACAAGTATGAGGGCCCAAATTTGATCCCTAGAACCCAAGTCTTAATCTGGGTTTGATGGTATGTTCTTGTAATCCTAAAGCTGGGAAGGCAGAGGTGAGAGGATCCCTGGGGCTCTTTGACTAGCTAGCCTAGCCTAATTGTCAAGCCCTGGACTTCAATAAGAGACCCTGTCTCAAAAACAAACAAACAAACAAACAACCCAAAGTGAAACACACAGCCAAGGCAGACAGTTGTCCTTACAGAATAACACTCAGATCTGATGTCTGCCCTCCATACACACTTTCACACATATGTACACACATATATACACACACACACGAACACCCCACAAATACATTTAAAAATTTAAAGTGTTTTTTGACATTAAGAATTACCATTGGGTCTTCCTAAATGATGGTCATATATGATAAGTTTCAGTGCTTGATTCCACAGAGCTTAACTTGCCCTGTTCTTGGGATGAACGCCGGGTTGCCCAGCTCCTAAATCCCCTTGACAGATCCCTAGAGTCTGTACCAGGCTCTCTCTGCTGCCTCCCAGTTTGGCCCATGGAACTCACTGAATTCTCCCAGTAACATGGATGGAGAACTGGGTGCTCAGAGAAGAGTCTGGTGGGGACAACAGATGTCTGGTGGGCACTGGGGTTCCTTTCTCCTTGTCTTCGCCTCTCCCCTGACCTCTGCTCTGCTGCCCCATCCCAGTGTGAGGAGATGAAAACCACTGGGCAAAAATGTGTGCAGGGCCCTCAGCACAGCAAGGAGGCCCTGAACAGACTTAACCAAGCCATCCAGCAGTTGAAGAAGGAAGTGGGGAATGCTCAGAGCCAGGTGAGTGAGAGCTGCGGGAGGGAGCCATTGCCATGACACTTTCTCTAGGTCCCCTCACCCTTTGGAAGAGGTGAGTTTTTGTATGTGTGTGTGAGAGTATATGTGTGTATGCTGCATGTGTGAGTGTGTGTGAGAATGTATGTGTGTGTGAGTGGATGGGAGAGTGTATGTGTGTGGTATGTGTGAGTCTATGTGTGTGGGAGAGTGTATGTGTGTGTGCTTGTGTTAGTGTGTGATGTGTGTGTGTGTGAGAATGTATGTGTGTGTGAGTGTGTGGTGAGTGGATGGGAGAGTATGTGTGTGTGTGCTTGTGTGAGTATGTGTATGCGTGTGTGTGTGAATGAGAATGTATGTGTGTGCATGTTTGAGAGTGTGTGCATGTGTGAGATGTGTGTGTGCATATGTGTGTGCATGTGTGAGATGTGTGTGTCTGTATGACTGCATGTGCCACTCATGCTTCCCTTTGCCTGGGCTGTTTTATATAAAAAGAGAATTAACCAAGAAATTATATTTCAACGCATATTGCTTGGCCTTCCCTTTGTTTGGTTTTTGTTTTGCCTTGTAATAATTCTGAGCTATGTTCAGAAATGCCAAGATTCACCAGAAACTGTTTTCCAGTTTATCCTTTAACATGTGACAGTCAAGGTGGATGTTGTGGCACACGTTTGTAACTGCGCTCAGATCTCAAGTTCCAGGCCTCCTAGTGCAGTAGGGTGAGTTTAAGAGGATCTGTGCTACAAGGCTTATTAACTTGGGTTCTGGCTCATCAGCAGAATGTTTGCCTAGCCTGTCAAAGGCCCTGGTTCTCAAGTCCCTCGCTGAAAAACCAAACATAAAATAGAGCCCTAATCCTTGTGCTTGGGAGGCTGAAACAGAAGAATTTCCAGATGAGGGCAGTCTGGGCTGCGCAATGAGGTCCAGGCAAGTCTAGACAAAACATAGTGAGACACTGTCCCAAGACAAACAAGCAAGCCCACAAAAACAACACAACACAGAGAAAGAAAAGCCCTCCTCCCTGTCCAAAACCAAAGGAAACATGCAGAACTGGCAGTAGCAACCTGGTGGGAAGATCTGGCTCCTCACAGGGCCCAACAGATTCCTGTGGGCCGCCCCCAGCTCTGCCACTCCTGACTGGAGCACCTTGCCTGTCCTGCAGCAGAGGAAGGGAAGGAATGTGTCACTGGAGAAAAGGACTGGATGCATGTAGAAGTCCTGCCTTAGCAGGAGTGGGAGAGACCTAGTCTCTCATGTGTGTTGGCCTTCTTCTTCATCAGGCAGACCCTGAAGGTGTTTGAGGCCCTGGTGTGCAGGGAGAGGATGCTCACGGATACCTTTCTTCTCCCAGCCTCTTGCCCTCCAGCCTCCTCTTTCTACCCATGAAGTCCTCTCAATTGATCTACCTGGCTCATCCCGTACTCCTGTCCAGGGCTTTCTGTTCAGGGTCTGTTTTTACTTTTTGCAGATCCAAGTGTCTTAGGCTTGAGGTGTAGGGTTCCTTGTCCAGAAACTGATGGCTTTGAGGCAAATGACCTAGTTGTGGTTCTGGTGGTGACAGAAAGGGTGGGAAGGCCCACAGTGGTTGAGTCTCCCACTAGCCAAGCTGCCCCGATAGCCCAGGCAGCAGGCACCCTCACCAAGCATATGTTATAAATACTGTTTCTAGAGATGTGCGCTCTGGCTCCTATGGGAAAGGAGACTTTCTGTTCGGATTTGGGTGGTATTGGGGCAGAGCCCAGAGTTATTCCCATAGTGGTGAGCATTTTGCTACTGAGCTGCTGCCAGCCGTCTATCTCTTTTCAGTGTGAAGTCTCCCTGAGTTTCCCCGAGCTAGCCTTGCACTCTCTGGAGTCTAGGAAGGCCTTGAACTTTTGATCCTCCTGCCTCAGCCTCTTGAATAGCTGGGATTACAAAACCTTCAGATTCTGCTCATTCCTTATGAAACACTAAACCCGTTTATTTATTTATTTAGTTTGGCTTTTTGAGACAGGGTTTCTCTGTATAGCTTTAGTGCCCGCCCTAGAACTCGCTCTGTAGACCAGGCTGGCCTTGAGTTCACAGAGATCCGCCTGCCTCTGCTACCTGAGTGCTGGGATTAAAGGCATGCGCCGCCGCCACCACCACCTGGCTCAGTTTCTTTGATAAAGAATATTTGACACATCTTTAATCCTAACTCACGTGAGGAGTGCCATCATTGAGACACAGAATTCTTAGCCATTCCAGTTGGTGGCTTCCAGTGTCATCTTGAGTGCAGGGAGTGGGCAGGTCTTTCTTTCTTTCTTTCTTTCTTTCTTTCTTTCTTTCTTTCTTTCTTTC
>LOJH01045339.1:0-13617 GCA_001685095.1 Ellobius talpinus
CTGTACCCACACTGACTGCACAGCTGTCTGTACCCACACTGACTGCACAGCTGTCTGTACCCACACTGACTGCACAGCTGTACCCACACTGACTGCACAGCTTTGGGCTGCACCATTTCCACTTTCCTGGTCTCAGTTTCCTTATACAAAAGGCACAGAGATGAGACTAAACTACCTAAGAGTGGCAACTACTCAAAGGCCCTGTAGTTTTGTATATATTTCGGAGCTGTTTCTCTCTCTGGAAGAATCATTTTTCATTATCAGTTCTTTCTAGTCTCTCATTCTTATTTTCTTATGAAGACTTTGCTGGTTACATGTCCCTGCTGAGAAATTTTCCATGTGACTCTTTGGCTCACACAAGAGATCAACGTGAGTGTGTCAGCTTTCCACCTCTGGCAAAGTGCCTGAGAGAAATCAACTTCACAGAGAAAAGGTTTGTTTGAGAATTCAGTCCTAAGTAGACTGGGCTTTGCTAACTCTCCATTGCTTTTAGATCCATCATGAAGCAGAAGCTTATTGGGTAACAACACATGGCAGAGTCAACGCTGACCAGGAAGGGAAGACGGAGAGAAAGATGGGGAAAGATGGGGAAAAGGGAGGGGAAGTGAAAAAAGGGAGGGACGGAGAGGGAATGAACTTCATAACAAAGCTTATCCCCCAAATATTTGTATTAAGCTATGAGGCCAACAGTGCAATCCATTCAAGAGGACTGACCCTCATGATCCAACCATCTTCCCAAGATTCCAGCTCTGAGGTGCATTGGGGGTATAAGCCTCCACCCACAAACTCTCGGCAGGGAGGTACTTCACATGCACACCTGGACATTAAGGTCAAGGCATTTCCAGCTGTCTGGACCCTGGGTCCTGACAACTTTCCCATCCTTTGATCATCAAACTTAAAGAAAGCAGCAGCCCTGGCCACACAGACCCCCATGTACTTTCTTTTGAGGATCTGACCATGGACTCTCTAATTCCAGGCTTATTATGCAGCAGACACACAGCCCTGAAGCAATCAGCAGCCAACACGTCTCTCTCTCTCTTCTCTGCTTTGTTCTTTCTCACATCCTCAGGAGTCCTTTCATTTTCTTTCCCCCTCTTTCTTGGCTCTTCTCTTCTCGCTGGGTCCTGCCAGTACAGCCAAGGAGGTTATTTAGACCCATTAGTGACCCGTGATGAAGTAAAATAAAATGAGAAATCACCGCCTATCTTCACTGAGCAGAGCCACAGGATTAGGACTCTAAGCTTCTGAAGCATTTCATTTTCACAGAGCTAAGAGAGCTGAAACGTAAAAGCTCACGAGATGAAATGAATTCAGGATGGCAGATTAGATCAAGCACTACCTCCTTGCAGAAACACTCTAAAAACAGCTTTCTGTTGAACCTTCTCCCAGGAGAAGTTGATATGGTTAGAAGTTACCCAAACCATGGCATTTAACCAATATCAGAAGCAGCATCCCCGCAATTAATGAAACTGCAAAGCAGAGCTGCTTAATACATTCTCCAAGAATCACTCGTGTGGTGAGAATTTGCTGTTCAATCAGAATATCTTCTCTGCACTTACCTGTGGACTTAAGACTCACAACGTCCACGTGATTAGCACAAGTCCAGGAGGGCTGCCAACGGCAGGCAGAAGTGTGGCCTATCTAAGCAGGCGGGCACAGGAAGGTATCATTATGATGGATGTTGTAGACATTTGGGATAAAAGGCTTTTAAGAGGAGGTTTAAGGACAGGGATGAGCTGTTGAAGAGGTCCTTAGGCATGATAACCTTTCATACTCAAAGGCCAAGTACAATGACACACAGATTCTGTATATCATTGTTCTCAGGAAGAAAGACCAGCCAGGACATACATGGCACAGGTGAATATGGTCAGTGAAGGCCGTACAGGGAGGAGGATGTGGGTACTTCCCTTCCTAACCATCCTGCTCAGCCCTGAGTCAACTAGACCAGGCCAGATACCACTTTGGAATGTAGAAACCTTTGTTTTTGAACAAAAATCTTGAATTTATATCTAGATGTTAAGTTATTCCATGAATGTTTGCTTAAATGTGGTATACATGTGAGACAAAGACCAAACCATCCTAATGTCCAAATTCCAATAGTGCCATTCCCTCTTCTCCTTCCCTTGACCAAGCATTTAAAGCCACACTTCTCTCCAGAACAATGTGACACAATTCACCTGGGAATACGCCATATTTATACTGGGACCTGGGGGACAATCACTGAAGTGGTACACACTGACTTCAGAAAAGGCTCAGCGGTAGAACAACATCTCTGGCTGTGTTCCAGAAATCTAAGAAAGAAGACCAGCAGAGGCAAGAGCGGCTTCCACTGGGTCCTACGCAGCAGAGGCGAGAGTGGCTTCCTGGCCAAGTGGCCTCTCGGCGAGGCCAGCACTTGGGGAAAGAAGGTAGGATGGCCCCTCTGTCTGAGCAGAGTGCCAGCAGAGCACAGGATGCTGAACAAAGGCCACAGCCTGGCACACGAGCAAGAGCTTGGGGAAGCAAAAAGAGACAAAACAAGAAGGCCATTTATTACACAAAACAGAAAGTTGTTAACAAAGTCCGAGACAGTGTTGGTATTCAACACCCTAGACCTCCAGACGGGGTTCCCATCTCCTCCACCCTTTCTCCTTCTATCCTGGACACCAAAGCCCATCAGGCAGGCAGTACTCTGGCCCCATTCTACAGCCGATACTCAGAGCTCCAACCTCCCATCAAGCCCTGAGTTGGAAATAGACAAAGAAGAAACTTAAACAGAGGGGTCTTGCCTAACTATCACTTCGTTTACTAATTTTCAGCTTTGTGAGATGTGAAAGCCATTCATGTTTCACTTGAAATTACATGCTGAA
Organism: Ellobius talpinus; assembly: GCA_001685095.1. Taxonomy (NCBI): domain Eukaryota; kingdom Metazoa; phylum Chordata; class Mammalia; order Rodentia; family Cricetidae; genus Ellobius; species Ellobius talpinus. Next base: position 2,850 of record LOJH01045339.1, read on the forward strand.
TCTTTTATTTCTAACACTTTCCCAGACTAGCCAAGTATCGCAAGATGCGCTGCCATGGTGCTGGGCCACAGCAGCACGCATGTGGCTCTCCATCAGCTGTGCCATCAGAAGGGGAAGGGGGAAGGTGCCGGGACTCAGAACCAGATGGCTAAGCTGGAGGATCAATGCGTTAGAGATAAGTTCGTTTTCACGTACCATTTTCTATTTATCACAGTCTTATGACTTACCCTATTAGCATCGAGGAACACCTGTGAAAGGTTTCAGGTCTGGAAACTAAGCTCCATGAAGAAAGCTGGATAGAGCGCATCTGGCCATGATAAGCGCCACTGGATGGAGATGCTGCCGGCATCCCAGGACAGGTCCCTGACTCCAAAAAGCACTTAGTCCTCAACAGCAGCCTCTCCCACCCAGTAGATATGCTTGCTGGCTGCACAGGAGCTGACTAGCATTGCCTCAAAGATCATCTCCAGTTAGAAAGCAGAGCAGGAATCCAGCAGCCTGCTGTCCATTTACATCTCTGCATGAGGGTGTTCACTACATGCTTCTCAAAGAGGTTTGGAGAGAGCATGAGGGGAGATTCTCTGAAGGAAGCAGAAGGCACCCAGGCCTGGCACTTCTCCTAGTCTGTCTGTACCATATCAGTGAGATCCTTATGGCTACAGTTTGTATAATATTCATTTCAATTGTTGAAAAATTGTGTGTGCTTACGTGTACATACCGTGACATACATGTGGTGTCAGAGGACTTGCAGGAGTTAGGCCTCTCTTTCTGCCATGTGGGTTCCGGGTGTCAAACTCAGGTCACTGATGGCAGTGCCTTTACCCTGAGCCATCTCACTGGCCCTCATCATGTTTTTAAATGTTGTCTATACTTTAAGAGCTACTATAGCTCTTGGGAATTTAAAAATTATCTCCCTGCTCTTTTTCTTATTATGGTCTTAGAAAGCTAAGGAAGAGGGCTTTTTCAGAAATCCTTCTAAATGCCTGCATTTGCTCATTCTTGCCTTCCACGTCTCCAGTAAACGATCATCAGAGGCCCTCTTTGGCTTTGAAATATACCCACTGTGTAGAGTTCTAGAAAGCAGGCACCTGACACTGAAATTCCATCTGCCCTTTGCTATTCACCCACTCAGCATCACTGAGCATCCAAACAGGGACGATTTGCTACTCCACAACAGAAGAGACAAGATACCAGGTGAGCGCCCACCTCACTTCCCTGCTGAGGCAGGTGGCTTGTGTTTTTCTCATCTGGTTTACAATCAGGGGGATCGGAACAGCAGCTAGACTAACTAGAGTAGGCCTCAAACAAAAAACAAAGGTAAGTGATGGGTTCCTCACTGACACGCCTTCACCACGTGAGCAACAAACCGATAAACAGCCTTCTGCAGTGGATCTTGTTGCAGTACACTGGGCAATGGGCGTGTGGTTTCATCCTTGGGCTGGTGGTCCTGGGTTCTATAAGTATATAGATGGAGACAGCCATGGGGAGCAAGCCAATAAGCAGCACCCCTCCATGACTTCTGCATCAGCTCCTGGCTCCAGGTTCCCAACCTATTTGTGTTCTTACCCTGACTTCCTTCAATGATGAACAGCAATATGAAGGTATAAGTCAAATAAACCCTTTCCTCCCCAGCTTGCTTTTTGCTCATGGTGTTTCATTGCAGCATAGAAACCTTAACTAAGACAGATGAGTTCCGCTGTAGCTCAGGATAGCTGAAGGAAGAATTACCAACCTGGTAAATGTTCTAGAAGCGGTGAGAATGCAGGAGAAAGGTTGGGGAGGACTCAGAACTTTGTGGAACTAATGAAAAAAACGTACTACAAACAAATGCCCAGAAAATACCCTCTTCCCCAAGCAGAAGAGATGAAAGTGTTCCTCAGCAGTGTGTGCTGAGGAGACATGGCAGAGGTGACAGGAAAGAAGCCAGGACAGACAACAACTTGAGTGGCAGTGGTTTCTATGGCAACAGCAGAGGTCAAGCTAGGAGGTTCCCACCTGTTAGTAAAACACACAACAAAGTTATAGCTCAGAGATGAGAAAGAAACGAATGCAGTTCCTTATAAACAAAACTGGTTTTTACTACCAACAGAAGCTCAGGAAAAGGAATTCCAAAGACTATACATACTTCAGGAAGGAGGAAAGCAAGCCCAGCAGGAAACAGAGTAGAAAGGGCAGGAGAAGAGTAAGTAATTTTAAATAGATGCTTTCAGCTATTTCTATAAAATAACAAAACTAACATCTATAATGTGCTGCTAAGCTGATCGGAATGAAAATGATCTGGCAAGAAGAGTGTGTAATTCGAGAGGCTGGTTGCATTACAGAACTCTGCGATGTCCCCTTTGGATACTGCCTGGGATCACAGAAGATCCCAGGATTCAAGGCCCCAGTCACCTGGACCAGCACCAGGGCACCCTGCCACTTCCTCCCATCCTAAGCCTTCCTTAAACTGGTCTCTCCAAAGCTGTGTTTGAGAAAGAGGCCCCAGTCCGGCTTAACAGACTGAATGCCCCCTGAAGGCAGGGTGGCTTCCCAGGGTGAGGAGGAGGGGCTGCAGCTAAGAGCTGGTTTCCAGGCAGAGGAAGACTGTGTTCTGGCAGCTGAAACCCCAGCCAAGTCCGGAAAGTAATCACCTCCTCCTAACTGCAGGCTGGGTGTGGTTCTGTTTGTGGAAAGCTTTGCTGAGGAGGGCATTGTTTGGCTAGCAAACAGGCTTTGAGATTAGCAATTTGTAAAGTAGCCGCATGGACTGGTAGGCAAGGCTGTGTTTGCCCTCCTGGGTTTTTGCCAGGGAAGAGGTTTCGGTGGTGGGGGCCCGAGGTGATGCAAAAAGTATGTTTGGCTAGAAAAGTCAAACTTCCTGCTAGAGGTTCTAGCAGATGAAGTCCGATAATCACAACCCACATCAACCTTCTTCTTAGGAAACCCATCCCAGCAAGGTCAGCTCTGGATGAATTACTAAAGAGGCCCTAAATGGGCATTCCTTCATTATCATTCCTGCTACTTGGCTGCCGGGTTGGTCTGAGGAGAGGGGCGGAGCAGTGTTGACACTGGTATCTGAACTTATGGAATACTGGCTCTTTTTCTAATAATCCTAACACAAACAAGCAAGAAGTTCACTGGCTGGAGAGAAACTGCCTCTCACAGCTCTGTGACAGGGCGACATGATTTATGAACTATCTGCTATTTGGATTATCTCTCACCCTGATGAATTCCACTAGGGGAATTGGTGAGCAGCCCTAGTAACAACTGGTAATGGCCCTGCTACTCAACTTCAGAAGCAGCAGAAATGATTCCACTTCTGCAGGTTGCTAAGGACAAAAGATGTTGTCTGGATGGAAACACCAGGCTGTTCTTACAGGCTCACCTGTTCATAGTATCATATGATGCCAACATACAAAATGTTTCACAACCCCTGCTGCAGAACAGACCTACGCACGGAATGCCCAGCACACTCTCTGGGTTTCCCATGTGCAGATACTTGAGTCTATAGCCACTATCAACAAACTGGAGACTATGTCCTCCCCTCAACAAGAAAAAACAAAGCTTGCAGTTCTGTGCCCAAAGAGAATTACATGTTGGTAATCCCCAAGAAGTTTGGAATTCATCAACCACATTCTTAGAGAGATAGTGCTGTGAAAAGTAAAAAGGGGGACTATTATTTTCAAAAAGTGGAGTTTAAACCTTATAAAAAGAATCAGGGGCGTTGGGCGCATGCCTGTCATTCCAGCACTGGATGATGCAGTAGAGTATCTAGGTTCGAGGCCAGCCTGGTTCTTGGACAGCCAGGGCTACATAGAGAAACCCTGATTCCAAGAGAGAGAGGGGGACAGAGACAGAGACAGAGGGGGGGGAGGGAGGGAGGAAGGAAGGAAAGAAACAGAAGAGATTTCATTCTGAAGCTGTGCAGATATGCAAAGACCGTCACTTGCATTTCACAGAGAAGAGTAGACAGCATAGCTCAAGTGAGCCAGGTGGCTAATATCATACAGACAATTCCCAGATACAAACCACTAGGTCACTCAAACTCCCACGAATACTACAGAGAAAGATTCATAAGGTCTTTTTAAGGTGTTTTTTAAAAGTCTCCTCCTTTTCCTTCCTGAAGTCAGTACACAGAGGCCAAGGTCACCATTTTGGTATTCTTACCTCTGCACACCAATTATATAACTTGAATTGTGAGTAAAAGAAGAGTGTTGCCTTGGAAACCTTAGTATTAACCTTATTTATTCTTATTAGTGTGCTGCCTAGACGACTGCTAACAAGAACTCAGGGACAAAATCTGTAGAGCTAGTACCCGAACCTACCCCAACAAAAGAACAGGTTGAAGCGAACAGCCAAAGGCATAAAGCCAGTGGCATCCAGATTAGTCCCGTTACGTTAACCTGTTAGATGATGGTCGGTCAAACATGCTGCTGTCCAATGAGGATACAGCCAAGACTGCTCACTATGGCATGAGTCCTTTTGCCATCTGCCAGCATTTCCTTCCATGTTCCAAGTGAAGAATGGATTGCCTTACCACTGTTGTAGCTCAGTGTAGAGTATCTGCCTAGCATGTGAAATGCTCTGCCTGGGTTTGGCCCCAAAACCACGAGAAGAAAAAGAAAGGTAAGGAAGGGAGAGAGGGAGAGAGAGAACCTTCACGTTAAAGGCAGTTCTACCTGACATTGATTTGAACCTACCTACAGGTATAGGAACAAAAATCAGGCCCCAGTGCTCAAGCTTAAGACAGAACTGTAATAATCGAGAATTTGTTTTTATATTAGGCTCACCAATCCACAAATCCACAAATGCCCAGAGGCCTCGGCTACCTTCCGGAATGCTATCTGGCCAGGGAGTTCTTTCCCAGACAAGCTGTTGTAGTACCCAACACTGGAAGCTTTGGGCCGCCGCAGCTTGAGTGTGCAGGCTGGAGGGTTAGAGAAGTGGATGAGCTGTTCTGAGGCACAAAGCCAGAGGTGCTGTGGAGGACAAGACAGCCAGGGAGCAAGTGCACAGCCCACAGACCCGTGACTTTCTCTCATCTTCCTGAGAGATACTTCAGGAGTCTCCAGTGGTTTCATTGGGACATAGTTTTTATAATGAAGGAAAGGCAACCCCTGAAGCCTTCTGAGCCTCTCTGAGAGAGACGTGAAATGTGACATAAATGTGTATGATTCTACTGTGTCCTGTACTGCTGGGGACAAAACTGACTGGCATTATTGTCCTGGGCTGGTTTTGATTTTGTTTGTTTGCCACTTGTCCCTCAGCTACCACTGTCTTCTATGCTCTGTGTCCCAGAAGGCTAACCTCTGGTTATTAGTTGATGTTCTCAGCCCTGTGACCCAACTTAAGGAAGAATTTAATTGGGTTCACAGTGTGAGGGAATACAGTCCATCACGACGGCAATGGCATGGCTGGAGAAGTGAGACATCACAGGGCAGTCAGGAAGCATAAGTGGCCTCCAGTGGACATGGGGTTGGCCTAGAACTCTTGCAAGGGCCCACCTCTTAAAGGTTCTACAATCTCCCAAAAACATTTGGGGACCAAAACAGGGACCAAGATTCAAATGAAGGTGTCTATGGAGGTCATTTCATATCGCAGTTCAGGCAATAATATCACTCTCTGAGGAAGTATCAGCTAGACACTGTGCCTGGGGCTTTCCAGTTGGGTTCTAACACTGGGGGTAGAGGAGTTACTGTCTGGAGATGGGAAGGAATGAAAAAGCAATGATGTGACTTCTTTGTCTTGCTGGAGCCATTACTGATACAATTACCACACTTGGTTACACAGGTCAATACTATGTCTATTCCTAAATACTTGTTTGTGCTCTCCAAAAGCAACAACAACATAAATAAAAGAAGCAAGTTCACTTGGTACTGATCAGAAAAACAAACCTATAAAGGTAAATTGGATAAACAATAAAATGCCCTTGACCTTCCAAATCTATTCTTCAAAAATTTAGCTTAAGAAAATATCTTAGAAAATTTTAAAAAGGTGTCCTTACGAAGGAATTTATTACACTGTCACATTCACTAGGATTGTCAACGTAAATGTACAAAAGAGAATAGTTAAATTGTAGCGTATCAGCTTGATAGATTAAAAGACCACTATGAAATGTTAATGTTCAAACTCTGTAACTTCAGAAGCTTATACTAACAGTGAAAAAGAAAACATATTTGAAAACGCACCAGAATTTTAATTATATAAAAACATGCGTGCCTCTAAAAGAGATAAAACGTCACAGAGATAAGCCCTGTGTTGGAGGATTAAAATGCTAAGTATTATATACTTATTTTCTAACTTATCCCTTAAAGTAAAGCAAAAGGAATAGGACAAAGGCCATGACACACACCCTAGAAACCTCAGGGCTCCAGCTGGTGTGGCAGGGTACCTTCTGGAGATTCAGGCTCCTCAAGGCCACATTCTGCCTTCCAATCCATTCTCAGTTTTACNTGCTCAGCCTCGGCAGGGCAGCTACCGACCCACTCGCCAGGATGAGAAGTTAATAAAACCTCATCGGATGGCAAGATGTGCTTTCTTACTTTTGTATTCGTGTCTGGCTGCATATATTGACTATTTGCTGACTCTGGCTGGAACAATTTAGAATGAAAGCATTTTCTTAGGCAATTTTGGTTGCGCAGGGCTTGTGGGCTCCCTCAGACACTGCACACTTTCATTAGGAAGCGGTGAGATGAGCTCTGTCATTGGAACCCTCATCGGAGGCTTTAAGATGTGCCTTGCACTCCTCCTTAAAGAGATCCCATCTAGCACAGCGATAACAGATTGATGGCTGTGACCTTCTTCGCATTCTTCTAACTCCTTTTAAAATGAAATCAAGGCTCTTGCTGTTGGTGTCTACGGGCAGGGTGCCAAGGCAATGTAATGAAGGCCACATATCATCGCTCACTCTCAAGATTGTCTTCAAGTTCATCGTTAATGTGCTACGCCACCGAAGAACATGCCAGAACTGGGGGGTGGGCAGTCCAAGGGAAATGTGCTTTCTCCATACCCAAGGCCTATTTTCTTGAAATACTGGTTGTTACAAAGGCAATGTCTTCCCATTGGAAACAAATATGACACCATATTGACATTACAGCAAAACGCTTCACGGGCATGCTTCTCTTCAGGCCTCAGTGTTGAACTGATGATTTGACATTGCCCTAAAGTTTCGAGCCTAGCAGGATTGCCTGTCTAAAACATTTACCATATAGAATATATTCTGACTCGAAAGAGTGCTATTTCCATTCCACATCTGAGCAAATGGAAATTTACAGGAACTGTACATCAATTCCAGTGTATCCCTTGGATTGGCTAGTATTGTTTTAATAAGGCAAGGATTAATGGGCAGGTGCTCTATCATCACCTGGCTGAAGAAGAAATACAGAAATTATGCATGGCTCATTTCCCCCTTCTCTGAGCTGATTAATAACCCTGGGATCATGTATTCATAATGTACTTCCCAGCTTTAAAATGTTTTCACACCAGGAATTACCTTATACCTTTGACAGAGCCTTCCAAACAACACACAGCTTCATAGTCTGTTCAGTTTTCTGATGACTAAATATTGTGTGAGTGCATGTGTGAGCATGTGTATGAGATGTGTGTGTGCATGTCTTTATGTGTACAAGCGTATGCCTGTGAGCATGTGCATAGGCACATGCGTGTGTACACATGTATGTATGCATGTGTGCTTGCGTGTGTATTGAAAGAAACTGTGAATGTGTGTGTCTGTCTCTCTCTCTCTCTGTGAACATTAACACAATAACAATAAAAGGCAGTAGATTTACTTTGGCCTTCTTAGACATTGGTTCAAGTCTCAGAACACACATCTAATACATGACCTTGTAAGTATTACTCTGTCATATTTTTGGATTTAAAGTGGAGATAATATGGCCTTTGGAAGAACTAGAGAAGCTGAAACTTACAGAAAGGGTCTGGCACACACCAGAGCGACTGCTCTTGCATGATGCTATGTCAACTGTCTTCTCAACATCCTCTCCTTTCCGAGCCATTTTCTTTAAAATATTTAGATTCAGAGAAGAGTAAAGAGAGTGAAAAGAGTTGCAGATAACAAGGTTAGTTTGGAAAACTACCACAGAAGGCATTGCAACCTACAGTCTCAGTCACTCTCTGTCCCTCAGGTGCTCCACCAAATGACTCGCGAAAAGCTATCTGTTTCCCATATGTTGAGTCCTACGTGAGATCAGCGGTACTTCAGGTACCCAAGATTCATCAGCTGGCATCCTGAATTCTGATTAAAACTGTTGATCAAATCCATGAAAACGTCTCAAACAAATAATTGTCTTTGGTCAACCTGATGGCCACCTCTACAATGACCCCGAAGCATGCTTGGTATTCATACCTTCGATACCCACTACACACAGGGAAGTATGCATAGTCTATTACACAGCCAATAGAATCAGGTAGAGTTGATGATATGCAACTTCAAAAACATTGCTTATTTATTTATTTATTTATTTATTTGGGAGGCGTGTGTGTGGGCATCAGAGAACAACTTGCAGGACTCAATTCTCATCTTCTACCACATGTGTTCTAGTAATCATACTTAGGTCGTCGGACTTGGCAGTATACCCCTTTACCCAGTGAACCATCTTGCCAGCCCATAATTTTTTTAATCAACAGTTTATTTTTTCCAGAAAGGAAAGACATTAATTCTATGTTTAAAGAGTCCATTGAGTGCCTTACACTGTGAGTTGGCACAGACCAATATCACTTCATATAGCTGTCTAACTCCTGAGAAGATGGCAAGCATCTTGAATCTTCCAGAGAGAAGAAATAAACTCCATATAAAGCATCAAGACTGTGAGAAGCCTTAAATCCACCCTACTCTTGTTTTTTGAATGGAGATCTCATTTATTTAGTCTAGCTAAAATAGAGGTTTAATGTTTGATGCTCCAGCCTCCAGTCTCTGGAATGCTGGGATTATAAATTAACTTGTGTTGCCACAAACCTGGCAGGAGATTTCATCTTCTTTTATTTTTAGCATACAAAGTAGTAGGTTTCCTTGTAGTGTTTTTATACTTGATTTTAGTTGCTCCTCTCCCTACTTCTTTCCCAAAAGCTCCTCGCCCCCTCTCCCACTTCAACCCTTCCTCCCCCAATATTCCCACCTCTACCCTCACAAAATACCTGTTCTATTTCTTGTCCCTAAACTCTCGCTCCTTTCACGGGCCTCTTTCTAATTTCCTGGCATCTCTGCGCAGCCATTCCCACATAAGTACACAGACATAAACTAGAAACTAAGATCCGAAGATGAAAACCTAAAGTGTTTGTTCATATGACCCAGTTACCACATCAGGGCATATACGCAAAAGATTATTTACATTCCTATAAAAGTATTTGCTCATCCATGTTGATAACCATTCTATTCATCATATCTAGGAAACAGAATCAGTACCGATTATTCATCAAAGGTTGATAATATAGTACATATACATTTCAGTTACTACATGTGACTTCTGAAAGTAAATTAAGCTGAAATTTCTTCTTGGTTGCTTAGACGGCCTTCTCAGGAAAGCCAAGCATGTGCCATGAGGATTCTTAGCAGCTATGTGAAGAAGCCTGCATGGAAAGATACCTACTGGCCAGTATCAAATGCTAGCAGGTATGCCACCTTACAAGTAAATCTTCTAGTCCCAGAAAACCTTTAGATAACTGCAGCCCTCATCAACATCCAACTAACACATCATGAGAGAATGACCCAGAATCATACAGCTAAGCCACTTCAGATTCTGAACCTTTAGAAACTATGGCAGATAATAAATTATTACTAGTGCTTTGTTACACAGCAATGACTACTTGTTATAATAACAAAGGAAATTTGTCAAGAATGTGGCTCAGAATAGCACAGAGCTGCATAACCCAAGGAACATGGCCAAATAATGATGGATGAGCTACATAGCCCAGTTCTACAAAGAAAAGTGGCTTTCATATACAGACCATTCTCATATTTTAACCACTTCACACAAAGATAATTGACAAAAATCCTACACTAACTCCAAAAGTCTAAAAATATTTAAATGATATATTTGTTTGTATAATTAAGTAAATTATAGATGAAAAAACTATAAAGTTAAAATCCAACAGGTTATTAGGAAAATTATCAGCAATGTAGAATAGACAGAGAGTTACTACTCTCTGTGTATAAGAGAATGGACAAATCAATTTTAAAAAACAATCATTCAATAATAAGACAGAAAGCAGACATAACTGAAAGAGTCAAAGAAAAGTGGTCCAAAGTCTGAGCTCAAGCACACTCTGCTATTTGGAGTAAGAAAGAAAATTCAGCAAAAAGACTGATGAGTGACCAGGAGACAAGAGGACAATGAGGATATTCTGAAGTCTAGGAGAACATGGCTCAGAAGGGTTTTCATTTGTCTTTTGTTGCTAAGAGCACAGTACACAGACTGGATACTTTATAAGCAAATGAGGTTTGTTTACCTCACAGTCTGGAAGCTGGAAGTCCAAAAGCCATGATATTAGCTCTATGATGGGGCAGGATCACAAAGGTGCAAGAGTACAGCAGAGGAAGACACCGCATTACCAGATGGGAAGCCAGAGAGCAACTGGTGGGGTGGAATCAAGCTCCAGCTTCCCTAAGAACTCATTCTTCTGAGAGCTTAACTAAGGGTTTCTAAAAAGCTAGTTTCAGGCCATCCAGGGCAACACAGTGATAGTCTTGTCAAAAAGAATGGATGGACAGAAGGAAGAGAGGGAGGAAGGGAGGGAGGGAGGGAGGGAGGAAGGGAGGAAGGAAGGAAGGAAGGAA
>LOJH01045340.1:0-13617 GCA_001685095.1 Ellobius talpinus
TGGGGTGGGGTAGGAAGCTAGGGGCAGTAGTCGGGGTTAGGAGCCCCTGCAGAAAGAGCAGGAAGTTTATGGGAATGAGGTATGTCTGAGCTCCATTTCCAAGGGTCAGGAGCGCACTCACCCCTCCAATGGATCTTCTGGTAGAGGATCAGGGCCTCTTGTTGGCCAAGGGACCTAGCCCCTGCTTGCAGGTATAGAAACAAAGGGACTCCCTGAAAGAGGTATTTCTATACACAAGCATGTTATTTCTGTTTTGTCAGTTACACTATGTCTAAGCAGAAACAAAGCATGCATGACATAAATCAGTTCTAAGAACTTCTATAAAGTTTTATTTAATGTTAAAGAAAGGCATGGTAGTGGCAGATTGAAAAATGTTATTTTGATGGGCATTGTGATAGCAGATGTTTATTATACATTCTCAAGGCAATCTAGAAAGCAGATAATTTTGTGATAAATGAGAAAACTATGGCTTAAAAGAAAGTGACATAACCCTTAATGAGGTCCATAATAAAGCAATCCTAATGGTCTATAATAATATACAGGAACTTGCTGATAGGGCTGTAAAATGGAACAGCTGCTTTGGAAAACAACTTGACAGTTCTTCAGAGTGTTATACATAAAGCTACTGAAAAACTCAGTACTTCCAATCCTACATATGACCGCATACACTTAAAGCATGTGTTCAAAGTCTTGTGCATGAATTTACAAAACATTGTTAATAATTTCTCAAATACCAAAGTCATAAAATCATTTATATGCAGAAGTAGATTAACAAAATATAATATATTTAAACAATGTTATATTAGTAACAAAAAGGCATGAAATATTGACACATGCAGTTCCAGTTTGCTTTTTGTTGCTGTGATAAAACACTGACCAAAACAAATTGGGGAGGAAGGGGTTTATTAAACTCATAATCCCTTGTCATAGACCATTAGGGCAGTAATCAAAGGCAGGAACCTGGAGTTAGAAAATGAAGCAGAGATCATAGATGAATCCTGCTTACATACTTGCTTCATTTGGCTTCCTTATTTACTTATACAGACTAGGTCTGCCTACCCAGGGATGACACTGCCCATAGTGGCATGGGAGCCCCTACATCAATCAGCAAACAAGAAAATTTCCCCACAGACTTTGCCACAGGCCATTCTGATAGAGACAATTCTTCAGATAAAGGTTCTTCTTCAAAGTTTACCAGTTTGGCAACCAATTAGTTATTATAATGAACCTGAGAAGCCGTTTGCTAAATGAAAGATGGACTCAAGAAACATTTTGCTAAGTGAAAGAAGCCACGTATAAAATGCCACATACTAGATGATATCATTTATATGAAGTGACTCAAATTGGAAAATCCACACAAAAGAGAATTAGATTAGTGCTTACCAGGGTCTGGGGGAGTGGTTGATGTTGGGATAGGATTATTATTATTTTTTGAACAAAATATTCTGGAATAGAAATGATGGTTAAACAGCATCATAGATATGTAAAAATCCATTTTACACATTATTATAATTTGATTTTATATTTTAAAGGGGTAAATTTTATGGCATGTTAATTACATCTCAATAGACTAATTGTTTTTCAATAATCTCTGTCTTTTGGGTAATCTTCTTTCACACATTGGCACCAGTACTCCAGATCTTGAGTTACCATAGTGAGTTTCTCAGTTTCAGCTCCAGACAATCAGACTTAACATCCCAGTACACTTCTTACTCACCTCATGTTCTTTTTGAGGTTCTTTTATCTGTCTTTATCGGATTCTTATTTGTGAAATTGCAATGCTAGTAATCAAGTCTCTGTCTTAAAGGGTGTTGGGAGAAGTTACAACAGGAGTCAATAAAAATTAATGGAGTTTATATTATCCATGTATGGCTCTGTAAAGATAAAATAAGTTTGAATGTGCATCATTTCTTTGTATGACTTTTTTAAGTGCCAGCCATTAAGAACTAGGAAGAATATGAACATTAGGGGGCTATTTATACCAATAGATTAGCTATATAATGCAGAATAAAAGTAAATATTAATTTTTTGTGCAGTATTATGATTCAATAAATAATTCTTAATTTTGGAATGTTGGATAGGATGATAAATATTTCAATTATATGAGTTTAAGTAGGTATTTAGGAATTTATACCCTGGAAAAGGATCTATGGGGCATTTATAGACAGGACCGAATCACCAGCAAAGTTTTGGCAAAGCGATTCAGTGAATGAGTCCTCACAACCAAAAAAATCTTGAGAATTACCACATGAAAAGGAACATTAGAATTATATCTTTTGGAGAAGTATGGTTTTAAAACTTTTTTTTTGTTTGGAATGTACTTGCCATCAAAACTTAGGGAGAGATTTAATCTGGATGCAGGACTAGGGCTTGCTACCTGGTGAGTTTCACTGTGAGGAGTCTGGCTGGGGAATGACAATTCCTTGGAGATCCTTTCTTTGAATCAGCTGCCAATCTTATCGGTTTGGGAAGTTAGAATTGCCTGTTGGAAACCCTCTAATCTCTTACTTGGAGTGTGAAAACCTGTTTTTCAGATGCCAAGAGCTTAGGGCACAGCAGTGGCCAGGGTCAGTTTGGAGGACCACTTCTACTGTAGGCACTCAATAGCTCCAAGTCTCAATCCCTGTAAGGATCATGTTCAGCAATGGCTATTTTAAGTTAATGAAGTAGGGGTTCTTAGAATTGAGTCTGTCTCAGATTTCTCTGGAGGGATTGTTAGACCACAGTGGCCAAGGATTCCTCAGGGTTCTTGACTTATAGGTCTTGAAGAAGACTTGTAATGCTGCATTTCTAAAAGTGTCTGAGTGCTCCTGTTACTGTTCATTGAGGACCATTTGGCCAGACATGAAGTCGTATTATCACAAAGTCTTGTATTCTCTATATTCAAAGGCAGATCGACTCTGCAACTAACACTGTCTTTGTCAGAGGCTCTGCAAAGTTGTTGACAGGACAGGCAGTGTTTTATAAAGTGTTATGAGAACCCCTTGATGGAGCTGGTTTAGCACACATCATTGCTTACTTAAGATAGTATCATGCTTACACAGAGTGCTTGCTTTGGGATAGATTATGATTCTTTTTGCTCTCCCTGGACTAATTTTTCTTTTCTCCCTCAAACAAGGTAAATTAAGTAAAAGTGAGAAATGTCTATTTCAATAGTATCTGAAAATCTGTTCTATTGGAATCTGACTGGCTTCCACATTTAAAGGACATTTGGCCCTGTGCTGGTTAGGTTTTTGCCAACTTGACACTTAAAGGCCAGAGTCATCTGGGAAGAGGAAACCTCAGTTAAGAAAAGGCTCCCATCACACTGACCTGTAGGCAACACTGTTAGGGCACTTTCTTGATTAATAATTGGTATGGGAAAGCCCAGTCCACTGGTGGTACTGCTCCTGGGCAAGTTGTATTGGGTAGTATAAGAAAGCAAAATAAGTAAGCCTGTAAGCAGCATCTCTCCATAGTCTCTGCTTTAGTTCCCTCCTCCAGGTTCATGCCCTGATTGGCTTCCCTAATGATGGACTGTGATCTGGAAAAACAAGCCAAATAAGCCCTTCTGTCCACAAGTTGATTAGACCAGGCATTTATCACATAAGTAGAAAGAAAATCTATTCCAGCAGTTGTATTTTAAGAACAATAAACCAGATATAATGTCTTATCATTTTATAAATAAAAATTTTAGTGTATATTAAAGTTTAAATTTCATATTTCAGACACTGAATGAATTCTAAGATAATAAAATATGACAGAATCTTCTTTGAATAAGACTGAAAGGGATGGATTTTCTATCTAGTATATATTCATAATTGACTTCTATCCCAACTTGACACTCCCTCCTCATAAGTCAGCTTGTCTTGGTACTGGCTACCAAAGATCAACTGTGAATTTAGATGTTTAGTAAGATGTCAGATGCTGCTTAGATGTTTCCTAGGAAACAGCTTTGCTTATCAGTTCTTGTCTCCATGGAAGGACCAACTTTAAATACACTGTCTTCTAGATATAGAAGCAATCAGCGGGTGTTTGTACCTCCGAAGAGCACAAAAACCCAGTTTAAAGTATATGAAATACTAAAATAAAACCATCTCCTAATCTTCACTTGAATTTTGATTTCTGTACTTTTACTTTAATAATATTTTTATTTTTATTTTTTTTTGAGACAGAGTTTCTAGATCATCCTGAATTTAAACCCTTATTTAGTAGTCCTTATGTAGACCAAGGTGATCTTGAACCTTCTGTCTTCTGACTCCACCTTTGTTAGATCAGGGATTAATGGTGAGTGGCATCAAGGCAGACTTAAATAGTACTGGGGACGGATGCGAGGGCCTTGTGCATGGTAGGCAAGCACCCTACACCTCTGATTTTTCTGTTTTTAACATAAAGAAAGGACTTGTGCATAAAATTTCAAGTTTTGAACAATGTGTTTGAGATTAAATATTCTAATTTTACTTACACACTTCATGCACAGGCACATCCAATATCATTGCTCCCATTTGGCATCATTGCTTCTTTGCATCTGTGTGCATACACATGTGTGTAGGGATGAATTTCATCTCTTCTCATGTATTGCCTTCTAAGTTGATGCCCTTTACCTTAAAATTGATCATTTTTAGCCTCCAGATCTGTTTAGTTAGCACCTACTCTGAACTTTTAGTAAATGCATAGCTAACCTCCTGATTGTGAAATCTAGACACATAGGTCTCACCCATAATATCCTGGAATCACCATGAAAGTCCCCAACAACTTTTAACTTCTGGGTCTCTTCCGTGTTTGTCGCTTGTCGTCTGTGGAACTGCTCCTTTGGTACACAGTCACCCTCAGATCTTCTTGAACTGCTCTACTAGCTTTTACCAGTTCTTGTGACATTTCCCCTTTCCATTCACACCATTCTAGTGCGTGAGCTAAAATCAAAAGGATTAAAGGTTAGAAAGTCTACTTCAAACCATTTAAGGCTGCTTGTTCTTAGAATTAGACACAAATCACTATTAAGTGGCAGAGTTGAACAAGGCTTGTGTTTTCAAAGTTCCCATTTTGATCAAAGATGTGGATCCTAGCGTGACTTTGTTGGGAAGTGGTAGAGAGGTGAAGTTTAAGGAGAGGGGCCTTGCTGTCAATACCCTTGAAGAGGATGATGGGACTTCAGTATCACTTTCTGAAATCCCACTCAGAGACACATATACAAATACCCAAACTCCTTCAATATGAAGTGATTATAGCCATGGCATTCATTACCAGAACTGAGCCAATAAAGATACCATGCCCTCGAATCTCTAAGACTGTGAGCTAAGTAAACATTTTTATCTTTGTAAACTTGGCAGCCATATTGGCTATGTTTTATATTAATGGGAGACAAGTTAGAATCATTTGGGGAGAAGGAACCTCAGTTGAGAAAATGCTTCAATCAGACTTGCTTATAGGCAACTCTGTGGGGTATAATTTTCTTGATTAATGATTGATGTGGGAGGGCCCATCCTACTGGGAGCAGTGCTACAGTTATACTCTTGGTCCTGAGCAGTATAGGAAAGCAGGCTGAGCACGCCATGGGAAGCAAGGTAGTAAGCAGCAGTCCTCCATGTTCTTTGTTTCAGTTCCTGCCTCTAGGTTCCTGTCTTGAACTTTTGCCCAGAACCTGTAAGTTGTATCCTGAAATAAATCCTTTCCTCCTAAAGTTCATTTTTGATGGTGGTGTGTTTACCATAGTAATAGAAACCGTAAGTGAGACAGCTATCTCATGCATTTTGCTATGGTGATTCAAAATTTACTAGTAAATAGGATTCTGAAACCTTAGTATCATTGTCTCTGCCTTAAGGTTTCTAATGCTGTTACAATATAGGATGAGCAAAGCAACTTGGGAAGGAAAGGGTTTATTTGGTTATACTTCTATGTCACTGTTCATCATCAAAAGACCTTAGGTCAGGGACTCAAACAGGGCAGGAACCTGGAGGCAGAAGCTGATGTGGAGGCCATGGAGGGCTTGCTTCTTACTGGCTTGCTTCCCATGGCTTGCCTAGCCTGCTTTCTTACAGAATCTAGGGCCACTTGCCCAGGGGTAGCCCCACCCAAAATGGGCTGGGCCCTCTCCCATAAAGCATTGGTTAAAAACATGCCCTATAGCCCTGTCTATAGTCTGATAATACAGAGGCATTCTCTCAGTTGAGGCTCCATCCACTTCAATGACTGACTCTAACTTGAGCCAAGTTAACATAAAACTAGCCAGTACAGCTTCCTTTGTATGCTAGTAGCTCAGGTCCTTTATTTCTTTCAATCTGAGCTATAATCTTTCTTCCATTTCTTTGAAATAATAATAATAATAATAATAACAATAATAATAATAATAATAATAACAACAACAACAACAATAATAGGAGCTTCAGGACTTATGCACAGCTTACACACTGCTTCTTTCACTTGGTTTTATCCTCCCATTCCACTCAAGAATATACACAAATCTTTCAGGTCTCAGTTTAAATCCTTACAGAAGTGCTCTCCCTTGTACTCCAAAGTACAGGAGGAATATACTTGTATTCTAAATACACTTTCTCTTTATCCTTAAAATCACCTATTGTGATTTCAATGAAACAGTTAAATTGGCTTGATAGTTTTTGCATAAATGCTTTTGTAGCCGCATCATGCTCCAAAGGTAGGAACCATATCTTTTCACTCACTGTTGTCAGTTTGTCATTTATAAAAAGAGATTGCAGACTTCACCAAGTAACATTTACTGAATGGACAGCACAGCAGTGGAAATGTAGGAGTCAGTCATGTGACTGGAAATGCTGGGAGTAAGGGGCAGGTGATAGAAGGGAATACAGGTGAGAGGTAGAAACTACACGAGGTTAGCTAGATATTCAGGCATAAGCAATTAGCCAGAAGGCACAATTTTCTCAGAGAAGTAAACTATATCTGAAAGCTGTATAAAATAATCACTTAAGTTTCTCAATAACATTTGGGGTTATTTTATTGTATGTCGTCTGTGTGCATGTGGAGATCAGAGGTCATTCTTAGCCGTCATTTTTGTTCCTTAGGAGATGTCATTCTTGGGTTTTTTTTTTTACACAGAATCCCTCATTTGGACCTGGAGCTTGCTAATTTAACTATGGTGGCTGGCCATTGAGCTCCAGGGATCTGGCTGTCTCTGCCTTCTTGTATGGGGATGACAGCTGTATACTACCATGCCCATTTTATACATGGCTACTGGGGAATTGAACTCAGTTCCTTGTATTTGTGTTATAGGCACTTTACTGAGAAAACTATACCTTAACTCCAGAGTTGGACATTAAATAGTTAAGATCAGATTTTGTATAAATTATTTAGTAGAACACAGAGGATGAATTGTTGAATGGGGATTTGGGGAACAGGTAGACCAGGAACATTTTTAAGACTGTGGTCCATTATGAGACAGCATGCCACATGAAATAAAATGGTTATGTAAGGGTAAAGAGATGTTAAGGTAAGGGTTCTGACGATGTTAATTGTGAAGTTTATCTGTACTTGGAGAGTAGAGAGGAATGGGCTCTTGAGTAGTCTTTGGTTTACATTTTGGGCAATTGGATGGATAGTGATGCAAATGATGAAGAGAGTACATACTGTATAAGGGACAGAGGGGTGACAAAATGATTGTTTTATGTTGCTGTCTTGGAAGCAGTTGGAAGGACCAAGATCTGCCTCATGAGGGTGAACAGGAGAAAGATATTACCTAGGAGGCAACGTAGAATATCACAGAAGCCCGAGTACTGAGTCTTAGCAACACGAACGTATACATTTACATAAAAGTTGTATGATATGTTTATTTACACGAGAAGATAAAAATGATCTTACAGGGTTCTCACATATACCAAAGAGCCCTCTCTCCCTTAGGAGTAAGAAGAGAGTGGAGGAGAGAGCTTTAGTAATTTGCAGGAAGCAGATAAGCAAGGTGGGTCAGAAGATGGTTACTTCAAGGTGCCAACATGAGACATGTGTGAGCATCAGCAAAGGACTGCCCCTTAAAGTCAGAGGAGGAAGAGTCAGAAAGGAGACAGTGGTTGGGACTGTTAGAAGAGACAGTTGTGTTGGGTGGAAGCATGATTGCCTCCAGTCAGTGGTCTCGTTTTTCAGAAACCAATGTTATGTATGAGTGAGGAAAGGATGCTTGAAGACAGTATAGATTCAAGTCAAGATGATTGTCACTTTAAAAAATGTTTGCAAAAGTTTTTTTCCCTCCACAACAACTTTAGGATGTTCTCTTCCTTTTTTGCCTCCCTTTCCTTCTCCCTGTCTTTTCTTCTTCCTCATTTGCCTCTCTTCTATCCCTTCCCCTTTCTTTTTTCTTTTGCTGTGCCCTGTCTCTTGATATGACATGGAAATTGTCACATCTAGTCATCAAATACATGATCAAACCTACAGACTTGTGCAAATATCCAGTAAATGTTCTTTTGAACCATAACTTCCTTGCCAAAGAACTGTTTTATTGTTGATAGTAAAAAGATATTGAAAAAGTTCATTCAAGAATATTGGTGATTTTATTTTTAATTCAGAAAAATAAAAGATGTAGAATATTCTGAAAATGGAGCCCAACAGTCCCCTTTATAATTGTTGGAGAATCAGTACCTTAATGCTGTTGTTCTTTTTGTGTCTGGCAAAATCAGCACAGGAAATAACAGCTCTTCTTTGGGATTGTAGAAGAAATTCCTGTTTAAGTAGGAAATAAAATTGTATGTACATCAACATTATTTCCACCTCAGAGATGCTTTTGTTGTGGGGGAAATTCTTAGGGAGATTCAGAAAACTATTCTGGTTTAGAAAAATAACATAGTGTCCTAAAATCTGAAAGGGAAGTTGTTCTGTCTTGTATATTTGAATAGCTTGGGGTTTATATGCCATTGAGACTCTCTATCAGTCTAGTTATCAAATACATGTGACACACTTGTTTAATCAGGGGGATATATCAGAGCTTCTGCTGGGACAGTTTCCTAATTATGATATGTTGTTTTTTTTTTGAAGCTGTCTGGAACATTTGGGGATCATAGAGTAAGATCTGCTGCTTGTGCCTGAGATTTTTACAAAATGAATAATTTTGTCCTCTCTGTGAATAATATGAAAATATTATCTAGATTGAATCTACCTGTAAAAGAATAAAGATATGTTTATAATTGAAACATTTAAGATATATGATGGGGTTTGGAGAAATGACTCAGCAGTTACTGCTGCTTCTTTCTTTGACCTGAGCTTGGTTCCAAGCATTCATACCAGGGAGCTCACAACTGCCTTTAACTGCAGTTCCAGAGGGTCTGACAACCTCTTTCGTCTTTGCAGGCACTTAACACACACACATAAACTAAAACTAAATAAACCTTTTAAAAAGAGAAAACAGTGCAGAAGAATATAGTCTCATCACCAATTCAGTCCAGAATGTGAGTTTGCTAATGTAGTTATGTGTAAGCTTAAAGAGTGTTTCTTTTGGGATAAAATGCCCCAAAGTGTTACCCAGAAACTATCAATGAATTTAGTAAAAGGACTTTATTAAGTATTTCAAAATTAGACTTTAATAACTGAGTTCCAAATAGAAACTAGTAGATAAAAAACTCAGAGAATGTATTACCTTCCCACATCCACACACACACACATATATATATATATATATATATATATATTATTTGGGCAGAGACAATTTCTCATAATGCCTAATATTGCTGGTGAAAGAAGCTGTCCTTAACACTGAATTTCTAGTGGAGCTGTTTCCCCTGTGTGCTGGATTTGGACACCATAGGATTATCAGGAAAATATTTCCAGACAGGTGTATGTAATCTTCAGATTAAATCTTCTAGGTGATGGGATGCTTCCTGCAGAAGCAATTGTGCACATCGCTGATTTTGTGAATGCACACACCTTGCAGAGTATAATAAATGAAGCTTCGTCCATGGTTTAGTCAGAGATTGTTAATTTTCCAGGAAATCTATCCCTTTATTAAATATATCTTCTCTCAAAATTGGCCAGGGTGGGACTATTTATATCACAGAAATTGGAAAATGCTACTGGACTGAATTGTTATTACTGGAAAGCCAGTTTAAAATAATTTATCAGCATATGACTGCCTGAATGCAATCTAACTTATTTTATTACTTTCTAAAAGATATGAAGGGTGGAAAGAAGCTAATAGAATTCCTCAAGGTGAGAAAGATAGAGTAGACACCAAAGTCCTAAATAATCATGTCAATGACTTCCAGGAATTTGAAATTAGAAATTTTGTTGTTGATAATTGTGACAGGCTTCCTTCAGCCAATGAACTGAGCAAAGCAGCCAACTGGAACTTGGGCCACCTTACTGGATACCATGTGGGTCATTATTTAACTGAGAGAGAAAAGTCTTCCTCTTTATATTAGTTTCTTTTCTCATGGCTGTGACCGAATACCCAGCACAAAGCAACTTAAGGAAGGAAGGGAGGGTTTAGCTTGGCTCACAGTTTAAGGTGATCATCATGGTGGAAGGCACGACAACTGCTTGTATAAAATAACAGGGAGCTGAATACCACAGCTCACATCCTTTCCATGTTTTTCTATTTTATTCAATCCTTGGCTCCAACCCATGAGCTCTGTTGCCCACATTCAGAGTGTCTCCTTTTCCTCAGTTAAATCTCTCCAGAAATATTCTCACAGACGCACCTGCAAATGTGTCTCCCTCAGTTGACAATTAAAATTGATCATCATATTCTTTCACTTAATTGAAAATTTTGTGGGCTTGGGCATTTTGTGGGGTCACTTGCCATGGATCCATTATTTATCCTTAGTGCATGAACTGGGTTTTTGGAGTCCATTCCCTATGGAGGGATACCTTGCTCAGCCTCGATACAAGGAGAAGGACCTTGGTCCTGCCTCAAGTGATGTGCCAGACTTTGTTGACTCCCCATGGGAGGCATCACCCTCTCTGAGGAAAGGATGGAGGGTGAAGTTGGGGAAATGAGGGGAAGTAGGTGGAGGGGAAGGAGAGGGAACTAGAATTGGCATATAAAATAAAAAATAATTGTTTTAAAAATACTATTAATGAAAAAGAATCAGTCAGCTCTACTTTAAATCTTTAGGGTATATACTCACCCATTAAGAGATTTTTATATCAGGATATTGAGGACAGAAATGGGTATAAGGAATTTGATATGGGAACTCCTTCTGTATATGTGTTTCTTTTATTGGCTAATGAGTAAAGAAGCTGCGTTGATCTGTGGTAGAGTAGAGTAGAGCTAGGCTGGAAACCTAAGCTGAGCTGGGAGAAAGAAGGCAGAGCCAGTGAGAAGTCATGTAGCTGCTACAGGAGACAGATGCCTCTGCTGGAGTCTGCTTAAACTTGGCTGGTAGGCCACAACCTCGTGGTGATGCACAGATTAATGGAGATGGGTTGGTTTAGGATATAAGAGCTAGCTAGAAATACACTTAAGCTATTGGCCAAACAATATAGCAAATAATAGTTTCTGTGTGGTAATTTTGGTCAGAGCAGCCGAGAATGAACAAGAAACCGCTGTCAACAGGAATTAATCATCATCTTTGATTATCAACCAATCCTAACAAGAAAGGTAAGTGAGCCCATGATAATTGGGCTGCTTTCTTCCTGTTCCCTGAACTTAACAAGTTCTGCATTCAGCTCTGTGCCTTTCTAAAGCTTTAGATTGTCTTCTTGGTTTTTATCAGTTCAAAGCTATTTAACAAGAACATCTTAGTCTAACTTTGTTATTTTCAAAGTTTTGTTTCAGCTCCGATGTTCTCTGAAACCTGTGAACACATGTCCCAACATTAATGTTAGAAGAATTTAAATGAGCTGGTGTGCTGGGCTACTGGGACTTAATTGTTTTTCTGTTTTCTTTCTTCTTTTCTTATTTTTTCTTTTTCTTTTCTTTGAGACAGGGTTTCTCTGTGTTGCTTTGGAGCCTGTCCTGGAACTTGCTCTTGTAGACCAAGCTGACCTCGAACTCATAGAAATCCGCCTGTCTCTGCCTCCCAAGTGCTGTGAGTGAAGGTGTGTGGCACCACTGCTCAGCCAGTGTTTTTTCTTAATCAATAGCTTGAGCTACAATCTATATAGCTTCTTAGGTGAAACCCACCGGCCCTGGTTGTGAAACATAGCCTTGTATTTATTTTTATTTATCAAAAACTTTGTATATTTTTTTAATAATTTGATTATTATAATCAATTTAGACAGTACAGCTGAGAAAGGGGTCATTTTCTTGACAACCCACAGATAAAAATGTGCAATACAGCAGATTCTTCTAAGAGGTAAACACACTATATTACAGGCACTGGAGATCTCCCCACATCCACTCACACCACACTAGATAACAGAAGAATATTGCAGTAACAAGCATGTAAAGGGACAGCAGAAGCAAAAGACTTTCTGGGGCTTGTAGTCCTGGGTCTTGTCGAAATGAGATTCGCTCATCAGAGAGTTGCCTCCTGGTGGGCCCGACACCAAGATCTTCAACTGCCACCTGCTGCTCTTCTGCCAAGGCCATTAATATTAGCTATCACATATCTCTCGATGAGCTGTCTTTCATCTTCCCTCCTCCCTTCCTCCCTCCCCTCCTTTTTCTTTCCTTCTTTCTTCTTTTTTGTTTTTGTCTGTATGATGTGTGTGTACATGCTATATGCATTTATACAGATATGTTTGCCCCATAGTACTGCTGGGGCCAGACATCAAAGCTAGGTGTCTACCCCAGTTACTTCTCCAGTTTATGCTTTGACACCGTGTCTCCTCCAGGGCTCATGGTTTTGGCTAGTCTAGCTGGCCAGCTAGCCCCTTGGTTTATTCGTCTCCAGCCTCAATGCTAGAGTTAGAGATACGAGCCACTGCACTTAGCTGAACTCAGTCCCCTTGGTCTATTGGTCTCCAGCCTCAATGCTAGAGTTAGAGATATGAGCCACTACACTTAGCTGAACTCAGTCCCCTTGGTCTATTGGTCTCCAGCCTCAATGCTAGAGTTAGAGATGCGTGCCACTACGCTTAGCTGAACTCAGTCCCCTTGGTCGATTCGTCTCCAGCCTCAATGGTAGAGTTAGAGATGCGTGCCACTACACTTAGCTAAACTCAGTCCCCTTGGTCGATTCGTCTCCAGCCTCAATGCTAGAGTTAG
Organism: Ellobius talpinus; assembly: GCA_001685095.1. Lineage (NCBI taxonomy): Eukaryota > Metazoa > Chordata > Mammalia > Rodentia > Cricetidae > Ellobius > Ellobius talpinus. The sequence continues at coordinate 13,085 of LOJH01045340.1, forward strand.
AGATGCGTGCCACTACACTTAGCTGAACTCAGTTCCCTTGGTCGATTGGTCTCCAGCTTCAATGGTAGAGTTAGAGATGCGAGCCACTACACTTACCTGAACTCAGTCCTCCTGCTTGTGGACGTTATTTTCAGCTGACCCACTTCACCAGCCCCTAATTCTTTTTTCCTTTCAAGGCTCAAAATTATTTTGGGTTGTGATTTTAAAAATGCCTAAACTAATGGGGTCAGAGACCAGTTCCATTTGCCTCCCAGTTGTTTATAAAGACTAAGTGAGTTGTTCTACTTACAGGAGTTTAAAAATCATGTGGGAACAAACTAAATTTATGGCTCAGTGTTACGGGCTCAGGACTGGTAGGGAACATTGAATGTAATACAGAGTCTTATGTTGGTAAATGTGGCTTTTTTTCATTTTTTCTTTTTTATTATTATTATCAAAAAATTTCCACCTCCTCCCAATTCCCTCACCATCCTCCCATCCCCCCTCCCCCTCCCTTTCCAGTCCAAAGAGTAGTCAGGGTTCCCTGCCCTGTG
>LOJH01045342.1:0-10586 GCA_001685095.1 Ellobius talpinus
TTCCTTCCTTCCTCCCTCCCTCCCTCCCTCCCTCCCTCCCTCTCTCCCTTCCTTCCTTCCTTTCTAAGACAGGGTTTCTCTGTGTAACAGCCCTGGCTATCCTGGAATTCACTCTGTAGCCCAGGCTGCGTCAAACTCACAGAGATTCTTCTGCCTCTGCCTCCCGAGTGCTGGGATGTGCACCACTGCCCAGCTGAAGAATTCTTTTATATATTACCACTGAAATGAAGCTGGAATTTCTGAGCTTGCCATAGAAAAGAATGCAAGTCATCATGCATCAGTGTTATAGTTTATTAAGAAAATGTTTTGGCATAGACTTAAAAACAGGAATTGGAGGGGACACTTAGGGAAAGGACACTGTATACCCCAATGTGGATGTGAACTTTCAAGAAAGAGATACAGAGATAGAGTTTTAATATTAAATGTAACAACAGCTATATATGTGTGAATTTTGTAACTTCTGATTTTACTTTGTTCAAAGAGTTCCTAAGAAGTTATTTTTAGTTTTTTATCTCTGACAAATGAAAATCATGGAGTGGTTACAGAGATGCACTGGACAGGATTAAAGGTGGCAAAGAGAAAACCATAGGTCATAAAGTTCAACAAGATACTTACTATGCTGTGTCACCAGAGAGTTGAGCCATATGATTTGGATATAAACAAAGTCCTTAATATTATTTGTGAGTGTTGTATTTTCCTGGGCAAGCATTGCTCACAGTATAGATTCTATCTAATTCCAATTTGCTATACAAATGAGTTTATTGGCTTTACCTATAGGAGCATGGGTCAGGGGTTACCTAGGTAGCTCCAAAACAGCTTCATCACTAAAAAGTCTCATCCAGTATGAATAATGACTTGCCCATAGTTACACAGATGATGTCCCTATGATCTTTAGGCAAGCTTTATTTATTAAAACACAAATAATATACCACTGTATTCATGGGTATAGGACTATGCACTGGAGCATAGGAAACCTACACACGTCCACATTTTCAAAAAATGATCCTCCATCCCCAGCAACCATCTACTGTCCACAGCTACGTACTGAGGAGTAGGGCCTGCAGATTACTTGCCTCGTTGAGGTCAGAATTTTGTTGTCTTGATCCTGTGTAAGTCTTATGCAGGTAACCACAGTTTCTGTGTGTTCATGACTGTGACTGCCATGTTTTAGCCATTTCATCATAGTCTTCCCCACCCCCCAGATCTTACAGTCTTTCTGCCTCTTCCATGACACTGTCTATGTGTCTTGGTGTTATATAGGCTGTGCGTGATAAAGATATCTCACTTAGGTCTGAGCATACAGTCTCTTATTTGCAGCACTCTGACCAGTTATGAATCTCTGTATTGATTATATTCCACTGAAGAAAACTTTTTTGACCAAGGTCAAGAGCAGTTCAGGTATATAGTTATAGGCTCAAATACTTAGACAGCAGTTTTGTAACAGGGCCACAGACCCTAGCACAACTGTCTCCATGATGGAAGTGCCATTCAGGCTGCAAAGTTCAGCATACAGACAGAGCCACCAGCCAAAATGAAAACAAAGACTTAATCCATCAAAGACTATGTAGTTCTGACAAAGTCTCAAAATGTACTAGCCTTGATTTTTAGCTTCTGCAGTTCCACTTCTGGCTAACTGTTTTTGTTCGCTGAAGTATGTCAACCCAGGACATGTTTTTTGTGTTTAAAAGCTCACCCTAAAAAGGGCTCAGGGCTATACTGGGATCCCCAGCACCCAGTGTAGCTGCCAGCCAGCTAATAAAGACTTTCTATTGGCTTAAACCCATGTCTGAGCAGTATTCTCCCGTGAATACCCCACAAATAGTTGACAGCATGAGCATTTTGCAAAATAACAGTAAAAGGGTCTACTAAGGGTGGGGGGTGTCCACAACCCTCCTTTGACTTTTGACCAGGATTACGGTATCAGGCATGAAATTTCCTCTTGTGGAACTGGCCTCAAATCCAACCAGAAAGTTCCCGTATGGTGTGTACAATCTGTTGACATGATAACATCATCCTTAAAAATATACATGATCAAGTTGCAAAAACAAACAAAAACCCAGATAAGACTTTAAATAAGTTCACAGTCTTGTGTTGTGCTGCTGCTAGTAGCTATCCCTGGCCATATATGGCAGTTTAGATGTGACCGACAGGCCCCAGAACCTCCTAAGACAATTTGTACCTGGGGAAAAATGACAGACAGCTGAGAAGGTGGTACGGGGGGTGGTGGCTGAAAGTGAGGGTCTAATGACCTTTTCCTCAGCCTCTCCTTCTGTGAAGGATCATCAGACCAGCCTGATCTTGTTGATGGTTTCTTTTAGATAATTAAAGTTGTTCTGATTGAGGTGACAAGGGCTTTTGTGCTTAGAGGACAGTGATCTACATCATTTCAGCTATTTCTCTTGCTATTGTATTCTTTTCAGTCCTTCTTTTGCAATGTTCTCTAAGCCTCAGAGTGGGTGATATAGCAGTCTGATTATTTCTTCCATTTGTGGTTGAAAATTGGGCACCCATGCCATAACAACAGGCATTTATTCTTTAACATCTAGACTGGATATAATTCTCTACTGTAGCCACAACCCACAATCTCCTCTGGAGTAGTCCTTAAATTCAATTGGAAAGGAATCAATTGCACCCATAGTATTTACACTTCTATACCATAGTAGACATATGTTGTCTGGCATGTTTGTAGTGTAACACACAAGATCCACAACCTAGTAGGACTATTGGTGACAATCCCCTGCCCAAGGCTGTATGGTACTTTCAGGTACTAGGAACAACAATTCCTAGTGAAGGAGCTTCTGACTTAATTCCAGCTTTAGTGCTCTATGGCTTACAGCAAAGCATGCAGTATCTTTAGCAATGTGTTCTTACCACCTAGTTCTGATGGGCAACAAAGAGCAATAGCAGTAGACTGTGTTGTTTGGGGAGCCTCAGGGACCTCCTTGGACAATAATTCTTAGGAAGTTAGCCAACCATTGACAATGAGATGTCCATTTAATAACCTTATGGCTTTGGGGAGTGTTTTGTTGTTAACGCTTGCAAATTACCTTGGGTCAAAGTCTTTAACTTGCCCTACTAGCTATCATTTCCTTTCACAAGGTGTCTATGATCATACATAAATTGATGTCATCATCCATTCCTGTCTAATGCTCTTTCTTGTACCACCTAATCATCTACAACTGGAAAGAGTTGATTGCACCAATAATATTCATGCCAATGTGCCACAGTATACACATTGCTTGGCTGTTGGTTCAAATTCTGGGGAGGACTCAGGGGTCTGAAACAACACTGGCACAAGCACAGCCTCTATGAATGACAGGATTGGTGTCACCACAGCGCACTGCTGTATATATCCAGACCACATTTGCAGAATTTAATTCTATCCACCTCAGAAAGAGGCTTGACTAGAAGGCCTTCAATTTAACCTTTAACTTGATAATATATTTTTAGTATTACTACGGTGATGGATTTCACCTATGACAGGGTTTTATGGAGAGTCAGAAACTGCTGTTCAAATGTTATATACTGATTTTCTGTTCCTTTGCACAATTATAACCCTGCTTGGACTGCTTGTTCAGGTCATTTCTTCCAAAGTTGCTAGCTCTAGATCACTGAGAGTCTAGTAACTTTCAACACAAAAGGGCATAGCTGATTAGTCTGTCTGGTAAGGATCTCATCTCTTTTAAAAAAACAAACAAACAAACAAACAAAAAACATGTTGAGCTTTTATTTGTCCCAATCTCACATGGAATCACTTTTAACCAAAATACACATAGGGTGGACATTTTGAGCAAGAGAGAGCATGAAAATGTACCAGTGCTTTAAAAGCATTCCGGCCTCAAAATAAAAACACATCTGCAGCTGTTTTATATCTACCAGAATGGGCTACTGAAGGACATTCTCAATGAACCTGTCAGGTATCATATGAACCTTAACAACCACAATACTCAAAAGAATTAGCAGATCTGCCTGGCCTTTGCCCCCCTGTGTAAACTGACTTCCCACCCTTCCCCTTCGGCGCACATGCCGTGTCTCAAATCTTTCCTAAACCCGTAAGACACTCTTAGGGTAGTCTGATAAAATGAAAACTATTTGTAGATGCTCAATGGGATCTCCAAACGCCCACCACTGTCTATTCAAGCAAATGTTGATTGCTCTTAAAATCAGCAGCTAAGGAGATACTAAACAGATATCTGCAAGGTCTAATATAGCGTGGAAAGACTGTATGCCTTATATAAAGCATTTCCAAAAACAAAACCAAAAATATTGCAAGACTGGATACAGTGGTGTGGATGGAAGGTACAACTGTAGGGTACTGCTGTAATGAATCTTCTGTAATCTGCTATCACTGTCCATGTGTTGTGCGGCTTCTTTATCCTGGGGAGATGCCATAGGGGCACTGCATTTCCCTCCTGAGTGCTCAGCAGGAATTGTCTCAGCACTGCTTTGTCTGGCCTGAAAAGACAGTAATGCTATGCTCAGAGGACAAGGTTAAATAACAGTGAAGTTCTATGAAATTGACAGGTCTAAGGCTACATATGGTTAAGCCTTGAACATGGTTCCTTGCTACTTTAATATTCTTGTTTAACATATCTTAAACAAAATAAATATTGTCTCTATATAGGCAATATTCATAGCGTAATTTGTGAGTTGGGTGTGAAAGCTATTTTGGGTTGGCTACTTGACTACATCTGCAATTACCTAAAACCAAAACGGCTCGACACACCTGAAAGGAATTATTTTTCTTAAATAAGTCATTTGAAGTGGGAAAACCCACTTTGAATTTAGATCTTTTCAGGTGGGAAGATCCACCTTTAATCTAGGCCACATCTTCTGCTGGCAGCCTATATAAAGGACATTTTTTGAAAAAAGAAGCTTGCTCTTTTTGGCTGCTTGTTCTCACTGGCACAAGATAATGATGACAAAATGGCAATTTGTAAGTATGTTCAAGGATCTTAGAGTGTATGAACAAATACCTGAATGAGAAATGCAAAAAATACAAACAAGCTGGGTGGTGGTGGCACAAGCCTTTTAACCCCAGCACTTGGGAGGCAGAGGCAGGCAGATCTCTGTGAGTTCAAGGCCAGTCTCATCTACAGAGTGAGTTCCAGGACAGCCAGAGCTACACAGAGAAACCGTGTCTCAACAATAACAACAACAAAACCCCACACTTAAAGGAAATAAAGAAATCAATTGAATACATGAAAATTGGGTCTCTGAAGAAAAAACAAAATGAAATAAAACTTGAAATTACAAACTCAGTAAGTAAAACCAGGAGCTCAGAGAAAAATGCTACCAATAGATGGGATCAAATGGTATAGGGAGAATACCAGATCTCAAAGACAACACCGAGGAAATGGATCACTCAGTCAAAGGAAATGTTAAATAGAAAAGCAAAAGCAAACAAGAAAGAAAAAAAATGGAATGTAAAGAAAATTTGGTCACTGTAAAAAGACTAAGCCTATAAATTATACATATAGAAGAAAAAATCTCAGGTAAAAGACACAGAAAATATTGCCTACAAAAGCATAAAAGAAAATTACCCACTCTGACAAAATATAAGCCTATTAGGATGTGAGAGGCATACATACCACATAATAGATAGGACTAGAGAACAAAATTAATATATAATGTAATAATCAAAACACTAAATGTATAGAACAAAGAGAGGATATTGAAAACCTGTGAAAGACAACAGTGAAGTCACATATAAAGGTGGTCCCATTAGAATAATACCTGACTTTTCAATGAAGATTTTGAAAACCAGAAGACCCTGAACTAGTGATCTAAAATTTCTCAAAGACCACAGATGCTAACCCAAACTACTATTTCTAACAAAACTATCAGTTGTAATTGAAGGAGATAGGAAAAATTACTATGAGTAAAAGCAGATTTGAGGAATTTATATCCACAAAGTCAGCCTTATAGAGGATACTAGAAGGGACACTTAGGCACAAAGATAAAATTAACAATATCAAAGAGGGTACAAGGAATATATAATCCCAGACCAGTCAACCAAAAGCTCAGTAAGGAGACAATACCAACCATAACAAACAACATGAATTAATACACATTGTTCAGTATTAATAGTCTCAATTCTTCCAATAAAAAGACAGACTGATTAGATCAGAAAATAGGATTCATCTCTTCACTGCCTCCAAAATCATACCTGATTATCAACAATAGACACCATCTGTCTTAGTTACTGTTCTGCTGCTGTGAAGAGACACCATAACCAAGACAACTCTTGGGCTTGCTTCTTTTCAGAGGCTTAGTCCATGATCATCATGGGAGAAGGTGACAGGCATGAAGCTAGAGCACTAGCTGAGAGCTTTGTATCCTTACTGCAGGCAGTAGGTGGTGGGAGTGAGGGTGGCTCGGATTGGTGTAGGCTTTTGAAACCTCAAAGCCCACACCCAGTGACCCACCTCCAAAAAGGCCACACCTACTTAACCTCCATGAAGATGTGAGAATGCAAAGTCGATTGAGATTAACTTTGTCAACCTGGATCAGACTTGAAGAATCTGATGTCAGTGGTTCATTTTCAGCATATTTAAAACAGAGTACAATTTGAGGAAAAGTTTCCAGACAATAATCATTCCATTCCAGGTTTCTAGGCAACAGTCATTTCAGTTGCAGGTATATAATATAGCTTAAGGTGTGACTATGTAAAAAGTCCTTTGCAAAGTACATAAAGGGTGGGTTCTATAGTTAAAAGGCCTAGAATCTAGTGTGGTCTCTGACAGAGATAGCATAGAAGTCAGCAGCGGTACATGTGATGTCTTCCCTAAGGATGGGTTCTATTAACTTCGAGCCAAAATAATGACCTAGGGAAGGAACAATTTGTGATAAACATTCGAGGTAATTTGAATGAGGTCTGCCTCTATAACAAAAGGTGGATGAGGTCTGCCTTCACAGATAGCTTAAAGGTCACCAGATCATTGATATCAATGATATTCACTTCCAGCCTTCTGGGCAGAAAACAGGTCATTCTTCTTTTGAGGAGAGGCCCCTGAATGCTTAATATTCCTGGTTCCCTGGTGCACTGTGGGGCAATGACCCTTATGCCCCAAAGGAAACATTTGGAAGGCAGACCTCACCCGCGTTTTGTTGTTATTTAAAAAATGTTTTTACTCTGCTTATTTGTGTGTGTTCTTGTGCTATGGTCTTTTTTGGATGTCAGAGGGAAACTGACAGGAATTGGTTCTCTGCTTCCATCCTGTGGGCCCCCAAGATTAAACTTTGCTCATCAGGCTTAGCAGTATCTACTTAGCCATCTTGTCAGCCCTAAGTCTAAATTCTCTTTAAATGCCCTTCAATGGTTTACATGGCCTAGATTCTGTCAAATTTGTCTCTTAGCACTCTCCTTTTATCTCTTAGCTTCCAGCCTTTTGTGCTTCTACTACCCAAGACTTCACAAGACAGTCTAGTTGTTTAAACGTGTGTATATATTTTTATTTCCTATGCATGGAATACTTTCCCCTTGCCTTTTATATGGCTGACTTGATTTGGGCCTTTAGACATCATTTAAAATGTCATATTGCAGCTTTTGAAAAATTCCTTCTCTTTCATCATACTTCTCCCTGTCTATAGCTGTGCTGTTATTTACCTTTTTTATTTTTCTATTGAATAGCAAAGAGTACACAGACTGTGTCCATTGTGTTCACTAAAACAGCATCTGTGCTTAGCACACTGTGCCTGACCGTATAAACTTGAATTTAAGAATGTGTAAGAATAAATAGCAATGTATATAACAATTTTGAGTGAACTTATAAACAACAGAAATCCTTCAGTTATATTTCTAGAGGTTGGGATGCCAAAGATTAAGAAGTGGAAAATTCATTGTCTCGTGAAGTCTACTTTCTGGATTTCTTGTCACCGGTCCTGGTGAGACAGTGAAAAAAATAATTTGAGTTGTATTATAAAGACACATTCCTTTTCACAACACCTCTAATTTTATGATCAAATTAGTTTCCAAAGGACATCCTCTCCAGATACCATGCATGACCTTCAAGACTAGGATTTCAACATGTAAATTTTGAGGAGATAGAAACATTCAATCCATAAAAAAATCCAATTCAGAATAATATGTTACATTTGATTGCTCTATACTTTGGTATCTTTTAACAATGGGGCACCTATGTCTTTTTTAGTCATCAGAAGCATCTATTAGTTGCAGTTGGTTATAACATACCTGATATAACTAAACCGGATTCAGAGACCTGGAAAATTGGTGATGTTAACTAGTGTGGCTATCAGCTTCAGCTTCATTTGCAGTGTGATATATTTAAATCCTTGAGAGATTCCTAGACTGATTTGAAACTAAAAAGATAAGATACTGTTCAGTGATGCTACGACTGGGGAGACATGAATAAATGTCTACTCACCCCAGATAGGGAATTGATGAGGGAACCAAAGCATGATACCACCAAAGTCCAACTTGGTGAACTAATGAGTTTTATTGGGATTACTTACAGAAACTTGGGTGAGGGGGATTACTTACATGATCGGACCATCTGCCATCACAAAAAGTCCATTCCATGCTGGGTGAGAGTTCACAAAAGTCAGAAACCTGGGATATACTGCATAATTTGAAAGCACCTTAACTGGTTGGAGAGTGTTTTATCCCAGTGGCTCAGACGGTCTGGGCCTCTTTTAAGCAGCTCCACTGGTCTTTGCTTTTTCTGGGCAGCTTAGTTGGTCCCTGCTTCTTATAGCCTGCTTGGCTGGTTTGGATTTTCTTTTCGATGCTCTTCATTCTTAGCCTCTTCTAAGCACCTCAGTTTGAAAAGAGCCTCTCAGCAATGGTTAATGCTTATATACTCTTGTGGGTGGGGGGAGGGAAGGGTCTAGTGGATCTGGTCAGTTTCAGGGACCTCCTGAAGATATTTGTGTTATGTCCCATTTTAATGAGTTTGCCTGCAGGACATGTTGTTTCACCTCCTTGTCAACATTGTATTCTAAACTATCCTGTTGCTTCACTCACCTCATTGTAAGCACCTATTCTAAACTAGCCTGTTGTTTCACTTTCCTTTTACATGGTATGCTTTAAGAAGTTTCCCTCAAAGATGGATTTTCTCAAAAGTTTTAATCTTGAATGAAACTGCTACATAACAAATTTATGTGGATTTTCTTGAAAATCTTTCTGGGAGGTAAATGCCAGAAGGGTAAATGAGGGCTCACTAATCTGTTTGCTTTTATGAATGTTAAAAGTTCACATAAAAATGTCTAAAAGAATCTGGCGAAAGCTGTACACCATCTCCCCTTACAGGTCCCCTGGCTTCACTAGCCTTGTACCCTCAAAATAACCCTGTTTATAGCCAATTTAAAAATGTTTTAAATTAAAAATCAGAAATTCTTTGATAATTTCATGTAATATATTTTGTTCATATTAATTCCCTTCTGAACTCCTCCTAGAACCACCCACCTTTGTTTTCATTCTTCAAGTCGAATTTGTGCTGCAGGTATGTTCTTCGATTTGTGGCCTTCCACTGGAACATGGCCAACTTATCAGGGGATATACTCTTAAAGAAAATGGACCTCCTTCTCCCCACAGCTGTCAACAGCCAATAACTCCAGCTACGGGTGGGGATTCAAGTCTGCCTCCCCTCATCTTGGGATTTGGTTTGATTTGAGGTTTCATGGGGCTTGTACATATTGTCACAATGTGCAGCTGCCCTGTTGAATCCATAGGGCACTGTATTCATCCATAGACTCCGACTCTTGCAGTCCTTTTTCTTTCTCTTCTATCGTATGTCTGACCTTTTGGAGGTGAGGATGTCATATAGTTATATAGTACTAGATTACCATCTAGGAATCACTGATTCCTGGACTTCCAGACTTGGGAGGAAGCTGATAGGTTATTCAAACCAAGCCCCATTCAATTCAAGAATCCCAGGCAAAGGGTAACTGAGCCTCTGTTTGTATGCCTCCAGTGCCTGGGGTCATAGCAAAGCTTTAGTCTTCAGCCAACTGTGACTGGTCCAAACAGTGAGTTGGATAAAATGAACAGTTTACTAAGGAGAGGTCAAAAAGTCTATATGTGTACCATGCTAGTGATGGCTTCATGACAATATCCTCCAGGAGCTTCTTTCTGATATCACACCTTAAATTCTATCTTGCTGCAGCTGCAACCAGTTTTTGCGATTCTAGTACAGCCTGTATTACAGAGCAAGCCAGGAGCCCTGGATTCTTGTTTTTCTGTGTTGCTTTGGGCAGAGATGTCTTTCAGTCTTCAGTGTACAAGCATTTAACGGAGGGAGTAATGGAAACTCCATTTTGTTCGCCTCACAGAGTTATGGAAGATCAGACAGAATAATAATGGGTGTGATTGGAGCTGACAACCTCAACTCTCAGCAGATGTAAAAGGGCAGGCCTGGGTTTCATTGCCCAGAGTTGGCATCATGAAAAGATGAGCAGTTTCTGTTGATAAACGTTTTTTTCATTCTCAGCCAAATAAGCAAAGGGAAAATTCATCCATCATTTAGACTACCTACTATATTCCTGAAGACACAAAGGAGATTACTGGAATGGTGTGTGTGTGTGTAAAAGAGAGGTGGGGGAGAGAACACAGTGAGCTGAAAGAA
>LOJH01045344.1:0-13616 GCA_001685095.1 Ellobius talpinus
CTGGCCTCAAACTCACAGAGATCCACCTGCCTCTGCCTCCTGAGTGCTGGGATTTCACCTGGGTTCCCCAGAAAGAAAACCTGTTACAAATGGCTTTAGAGTTGACTTAGGACTATGATCCTTGGGACAGGAATTGGGGACATTGGATCCGAAGCAGGAAACAGGGAACACTTGTGGAGTTGGGTTCCCTTCACAGCTGCTACTGAAGCAGAGCTATGTGGTTGGTTTTTTTGTTTTTGTTTGTTTGTTTGTTTGTTTTGATTTTTTGAAACAGGGTTTCACTGTAGCTTTGGAGCCTGTCCTGGAATTAACTCTGTAGACCATGTTGGCCTTGAACTCACAGAGATCCACATGCCTCTGCCTCCTGAGTGCTGGATTAAAGGCATGTGCCACCACCACCTGGCTCAGAGCTATGTTCTTAAGAAGCTTATGGATCACACCCAGGGTCTTTGAGCTGCTTTCCTATCCCCCACATTGGTCAGGAGCCACACACATCACTCATGTCCCTTCCTGATCTGCCTGTGCTCGTGTGCTGGATGGGTTCTTCGGGGGTCAGTGTAATTCCTGGGAAAAAAAAGCAAATGATAAAGGGTTCTAGACCGAGGCTGTGTCTAGGCTCAGGTAGCCCCCTTGCTAGCAGTTAATATAAAGGTCAGACCAAGATAATGGGAGACAGTGGGTAAGAAGTGCCCAGCCCAGCCCAGAAGGTGGAATCTCAAAGTATCATTTACCAAACGTAAGTGAGTTCATCCTGTGGTGATTTCCTACTTTATAGCAGCTTAGGTAAGTCGCTTGTTTTTTACATTTTCTGTGTAGCATGTAGATATGTGCAATCCAGTGCTCAATGCAGGAGTATCCCATCTGTCCCACACAATGGCCTTACTCAGCCTTAAAAAGCCAGGTAGATTGTTGAGCAGGTGGGGCTACCTCTCCAGAGGCAGGAATGATGAAGGCACGAGGTTGACACACAACTGGCAATTTGGAGATAGCGGCATCAATTTATGTCCTTGGCCATAAACCAGAAATGCCCTAAGTCCTGTCTTGGCTGGTAGCCAGAAATGTTTGGGAACTATTATTCATCCAAAAGATTCAAGGAGAAAGACCACTAACCCAAATCATCATGGCCAAATTAATTAAAGCAAGCAATTAATTAAAGTGAGTTTTTTTTCATTCATGTACATAGGCTGCCTCTCCCTAAGGCAGGGTTAAGAGGTCAGCATTGGATGTGAGGAAGACAAGGTTTTTATAGTTCAGGGGTAGGAGGTTTCCATGTGGAGGGTTTGGCAGGCGAAATAGTTAGGGTTACAGGAGCAGAACAAGCATAAAGTTAGTCATAAAGACCTCCTGAAACAAAGATACGGTTGCAGGGTGGTCAGAACAAGGTGGTCATAACAGTAGGTAGTCATAACAACCTCTGAAACAAAGGTAGGGTTGCATGATGATTATAACAGCTTTTTGAAACAAGGCATGGTTGCTGTTTCCTGGAATAGTATAGAATCATTTGTAGTTAAGGTTACAGATGGGGCATAGCCCAATCCTTGAGAAACCTAAATGAGCCTAGTTTGTCTTTACTAAAAGATGGCTTTTAAGCCTAAAGTGAAGGCAGGCCAGTTCATCACTGTAATCCTGGTCAGGTTCCGCAATGATTTTAGGGTTCCCTCTTTAGAGGGGGGATGTTACAGCAGCTTTGGTTAGGGCTCTGTGGAGTTCCATTAGGGAAAGTTTTTTCTCTGGCCTTGGTAGGTGGCGGTAGCACTCCAAGCCACCCAAAATACAAGTTACTTCAGTTGGACCACACCTAGAAAGGCAGATTAACCATAAATCATAGAGAAGGAATAATTGTCCTTTATTGAATAGTGTATTTTCTTTCCTAGAATCCCCATGTCCTAGTGTAGCTGCTACAAGCCTCCATGAAGTTCTACTGGGTCTGTCTACCTTTTTGATTCTTGACTCGGAAAGATGGGACTTTTCTTCTTTTGTTTGACTTCTCCTCTGGCTCTTCCAGGTGCCAGCCAGAGCCTAAGTATTCTTTTCCTTGTACTCCAGGCTTCTTACTATTTCTCCGAAGCCCTTCACTCCTGCTTTTTGCTATACAGTTGCTCAGGTGCGATTTTAATACACAACCTTGTTTGCAAAGACACAGGGACAAGTTTCTGTTTAATGTGGGTCAATACATGGGCAATGGATTTGCTACTTTACCATGGGCTAGTTCATCTTGGAGTCCTCAAAAGGCTGTGCTCATGTCAAAATACACATACACCCAGAACTTAACTCACCCAAGGCTTTCTCTACTCCCTAGCCACTAGGAAGGTTCTGTTAACTTTTATTTAAAATGAAACAAACAAACAAAAAAGAAAATACATATAATGAAGTTAAAAATATAAGCAATATACTGTCACACCTGAAGGACTATGGGCTGGATATAATTGCATTTGCAAAGAGAGTGCACACAGTTCTGAGGTTATTCTCAGAATACAATTAGATGTGTGCGTCCCCCCTTTTTTTCTGGAATGCTAGTAACTTCAGGCCTCTGGTTGACTCTGCTTCCTTATAAGCCTGCCCCTGGAGGGAAATCAGTTTGCGCAGCCACCAAAGAAGATGGGTTTAGCTAGAAATAGTTGTCTTTTGACAAGGTTTTAGCAGATTATTATTTTGGGGGGAATATGAACGTTACATAAAATGAAATGAGGTCAGATATAACAGATGTGGCCAAATCCTCTTCCCCATCCCTGGGAAAGTGATTGGCTCGGTTGTGCTGATCTGTAAGCAGATGCTTGGACCTGTGCTGAACATGGGCCCTTTTCCTATTTCTAAGTGTTAGGGTGCTCTGTGCATTCTGTGGGTTGGTGATCAGTTCTCTGTTTGCTGTTGCCCACTGCCTCGCATTCGCTAGAGGCTCTGTTTGCCTTAGCTTTTGATTAGGAATTGTTTTCTGACCACTAATAATAAAAGTAGATTTACTATATAACAGCCTTTTCTTTATTATATGGCTGCTTTTGCAAGGGAGATTTCTGCCCCCAGCTTCACAGGACATTTCACAGTATCTGAGGCCACCTGTGTTGTGGGCTTGGAAGCAGAGCTGGTGGCATCTACCAGGCAGAATCTAAGGATGTCACTAACCATTCTAAAGTGCACAGGCCAACTCCTTCCTCACCTTCCCCCAGCAAAACTTGTCTGACCAAAAATGTCATTGTCATTAAGGCTGTAAACCTACTTTATTGCGGTGGTGGCATTTGGGAAGCAGAGGCAGGTGGATTCCTGAGTTCAAGGCCAGCCTGGTCTACAAGGTGAGTCCCAGGACAGCCAGGACTACATTAAAAAAAAAAATCCCTGTCTGGAAAAACCAAAGAAAGAAAGAGAGAGAGAGAAGTAAGGAAGAATGATAGAAAGAAAGGAGAGGAAGGAAGGAAGGAAATAAAGGAAAAAGGAAGCCTACTTTAGAGCAACAGTTCCCAATCTTTGTGACATATTACACTCAGAATCACCTTGGAGAAGTGTGGGGTGCTGATCCCAGCTAAATCATTCCTGAGCAGTGGAAGCCCAAACAGCTGGGTTCTTTTTTTAGCTTAATTCTTCCCAAGTGGCTGCAGTGCTTGGTCAAGATGAAGATATGCTACTTTAAGACATCTTTTTTTTTTGCCTTAAAGAAGAGGCTAGTTCAAGCGTCACCACAGATAGTTTTCACTGCTAAAATGCATAGAAGAACTCACTACAGTGTGGGTTGACCTTTTGGGAAGTGTCCATCATTACGATGAAATCAAATGACTTAAAAGAGGCTTTTTTACCCTTTGAAGGCAGTGCTTATAGCTTTAAAAACAGCCATTCTTGATGCCCTACTGGGAATTTGTTCCCCTTCGTTCTTTCTAGCGAGTGCTTTCTCCCTCCAGTGAGTAGAGATAGCAAGCATTTATTAGTAGCTTTCTTCAGTACAGTTCCCCCACATAATGTCTGGGGCATTGGAACCCTAATAATTTGTTTTCCTTGAAGGTTTGGAAAGTTGTTTCAGTTTCTACCGCATCTTAGGCACTCCAGATTTCTGGAGTGTAGCCATTTTCTTATGCATGTGGATTCTGTGTGTCAAGGCAAATGGGAAGTTTTATTTATCTTCCCCTGGGAAGACTTCAGTCATCTCTAGCCCCTTGGCTAGAGTGGGGAAACAAACTGGCCTCCACAGTGTCTCTTAGCCAGAGTTGCCTGCACAGGGCCTGACAGCATAGGAACCATTTGATTCATGCTTTTCATGGAAGAAGTGTTTTGAGAAATCTGTCCTAAGAAGTGGTACCCAAAGAGTACTCTTAGCCGGTGAAAATCACACAGCATTGTAAGACCTGGACTGGGCTGTCTCTTGTCTACTGTCACTCTTAGGAACAGTCCCAGTCCTGCCTGGATTCAAGGAGAGGGAGCTGAGGCGGTATCTCTTAGAAGGAGGAATGTCAAAGTATTTCCAGCCACTTTTTAAAAATCACCACACTGGATTATCCACTCCCTTTCTTAAAGCAGGATCTGGTTGCCCCAGCGTAGCCCACGGATTGGATCCTCTGGTCCTCTCAGTCATGGCAAAGGAAAAGATGTCAAATTCAGCAGAATGTTCCCGTCTTCACTCTGAAAAATGTGAATCCTTCTAGTTCAGTGGTGGAGAAGAATGAAAGTGACCTCCAGCATAGACACCACCAAGGGTGGCATCTGGGTCACTGTTTTCCACAAGTCATTCTGTGAGCAACCTGAGCAAGAGAGGGGGCAGATTCGGGGTGACAGACACACAGGGGCTGTTCCTACAAGCCCAGATGCTGTCAAAAGCTTGGCATTTGCCTTACTGATGTTTCTGTATCGTCCACAGGACGTCCACAGAGGCGCTGGAGTGCTCAGGTTAGATAGCTGGCAAGTGATATCAGAAAATAAACCCCATTCTTAAAATAAAATCCATTTTGACTTTGAGCAAAAATTTAAAAAAAAATGATGGAGCCCCCACATGGCTGCTAGAGATTTGCACCTCCTGAAACAGATGTTAAATATCAGCATTCTTTGGCCTCTAGTCTGTCAATCCCAGTCAATAAACAGCCACATTGAAGCGCCTTCCCTCTGAGGTCTCCAGCTGCTTAACTGATCCGCTTAGCTGTGCTGAGCATCCTGAGGCAGTAAGCGGTGGGAAAACAGTTCTGGTCGGAGTGGGATTGCTACTAGTGCAAAGACAAGAAAGAAATAGAGTGTTTTCTAATCTTCCTTTCCGCTTGGGGCACTAACTCACAGCGAAGTTAAGTGCCTTTCTCCGGGTCTCAGAGGCAAACTTACTGGAATGAAATAGCTTGCCTTTGATACCACAGCTTCCCTGGGAGCTCTGTGCGCCAGCAGCCTGCTTGCTCTCCTCAGGTATTGCGGTCAGCCAAAGATGGTGTATGCTTCTTTATGCCTGAGAAGAAGCTGGGGGTATGTGACCCCCATAAGCGGGTTCTGCGTGTGTCAGTCATGAGCAACAGAGTTTGAGACTCTTGACACTTCAGCAATGGGGACCTTCAACTAGAAAAAGATTGCTGCCGGAGTAGGGGAAGACCGAGCTGTAGCTCTCTGATATACAGCCCAGGGAATCGACCAAAGTGAATGTTGTTACTCCTGACAGGAGAAAGAGAAGGGAAAACAGACTGAAAACCCAGCAATTCCTGGGAGAATCTGGCAACCAGAGTAGAAGAACGTGTCCCACCTTCTGAGACCTGCTCATTTCTCCTCTCATCTTTCAGGTTTACAGTACCAGGTCCCATAAAAACACACGGGACACTTACCCTGTATCAGCTTCCTCTACATTGGGAAACTGTCAGGAAAAATTATCGTTGTGCTTCTCTCTGCTCTAAAGTCATAATTCTTCTTTTTATATAATAGACACTTTGTTTTAATAACATATTTTAACATGCTATCCTGATATAAGCTTCATAGATGCATAATGTTTTAAATTCACCAGAGTATCTTAACAACATAAACGGAAGTTAATGAGTAGTAACCTAGAGGGATTTGGCTGTGAAAACACTCAGCTTCCACTGGCACTCTGGGCATCATGATGGGCTTGTCACCTTCTTGGACCTAGATGCTGACTGGGGCTCCCCAAGAGCTGCAGCTACAATTGCATACTGACGGCGGACAGGTTTGTGACAACAGCTCAAGTACCGTGAGCGATGATAGCATCAGGGAAGTGATTTTTTTCCGAGGATCAAACAACTCTTTAAAGTCCTAAGGCAGAAGTGCGACTTCACTTGTGTGGAACTTACAGTCCTGGAAAACCCAGTGTATAATAACGCCTTTCCAAACCCTCTCTATCGAGATGCAAAACCCAAGGTGCCGGTGATTATAAAGTTTTCCACTCGGCTGTTTGATAGTTGTGTGGGAAGTGAAAAAGTTGTTGGTCTGTATGCCTGTCCATCACACTGCAGAGTCCTGAACATCCTCGACCCCTTCCAGTTAAACCTCTTGGACACCCCCCGTAATTGTGAGAACAGGCGGTGCCCTTCCCCAGATATTCTAAACATCCTTGTTCAAAACATACTCTAGAGTCTGCATCTGAAACACGGTTTCGGGGTAAGTCTGCGTAAGTAATGTCAATCTCTCTGAGTTGTTGAGTTTCATTTCAGTTGCTGTGGTAAAATATCTGGACAGAAAACAGCTTGGGGAAGAAAGGCTTTATTTGGCCTGTGTCACAGACCACGATTTGGAAGAAGTCAAGGCAGGAACTCAGGTGGCTCATTACTTCTTACCTGCGCTAAAGAACAGAGGAGACCAAGGCACCCGTGCTTACTTGCGCCTTTGCCGCTCATGGCTAGGCAACTTTCTTCCCTCTTGTATTGTAACTAACAGTGACAGCCGTAAGTGAAACCTTGGTGGCATTAGACATAGTTCAGGCTTTCACACATAATAAGATGTTGTTGTCTCAGCAACCCTGATGGAAGAAGCAGTGAAAGACTAACTAACCAGCTTAAGATTGCTAATTAAGAAGCGGCGAAGCCCAAATTTGAATGTTGTCAGTCCGTGCCTCAAGAAACCAGGTTCTCAATTGTTAGTCCATCCATATTTATGATATACAGTAAGACCTAAAGTTGAGTGTGGTGGTACACACCTACAATCACAGTTCATGGAGGGCCAAGGCAGGAGGATTCCAAGTTCAAGGCCTCTGGGGCTACATAGCAAGAACCCTGTCTCTAAAGACAATATACTTTTTTAAGTTATATATGTGTGTGTGTGTGTGTGTGTGTGTTTATATATTGTTTTTGTTGGTTGTCCTGCCCTACTTCTCTCGGTACACCTCCATGTTCCCCCTTTTACTCTCCTGGGTGTCCCCCTTCTGGTTTTAGGTCACACGTGTTCTGTCATTATGATCCCTTTTTAAAGCTTCCCGTTCCCCTCTTATGGCATCTTTTCAACTTTTATAAAATTTACTCTTTCTCCTCTTCCTCTCTTACTATCTCTCTCACACCTCTGTCACACACAGGCACACACGCACACAGGATCCACATATAAGAGAACACATGGTTTTTGTCTAAGTTGGGTGTTCTCACACCCATTTTGCTGTTAAGTTCATAGTTTCATTTTCTCCATAGATGATTCAATTTCATGGTGTGTATGTACCAAGATCTTATCCACGAACCTGTCGATGGCCACCTAGGCTGAACCCATTTCCTTGCTATTGTGAATCGAGCAGCAATGAGCACGAACGTGAAAACACTGCCGAGGTCCTGCATTAAATCCCAGCACTGTTCTTCCAAGGTTATCACTGTTGAGAACACGGGATGTGCTGGGACACCTTCGTTTCTGTGAGTCTACAGTGCTACTTCTTGTCTAGCGAGCAGCTTATGAACAGCGTTTTCTGAGAAACCGAGATAGTTAAAAAGGCAGTCATTTCCTCAGGCCGTCCAAACTTTATCTCTGGGCTTCCCATTCTAACAAACAAAAATCATTTCAGCTTGCTTGGAGCAAAAACAAAATGAAATGTATTGGTCCGTAAGTAGAAAGTCCAGGAGATGTACTTGATCTAGGGGAGAATTGGTCTCCATGTCAAATGATGCCAAGCATCCCTTTCCCCCCACTCCTTTAGCTGTTTCTCTTGGGTGCTAACCGTATCCTTGTCCCCTGCAAGCGACTTCTTTCTTGACACCACAGATGTTACAGCTGTGATTTCAGAGTCCTAGAGCAAGAGTCAGGTGTGGTGGCTCCTTAATCTTTAAAGGTGTGCTCACACTTAATCCAGCACACAGGAGGCCAAGGCAGGTGGATTGCTGAGTTCCATGCCAGCCTGGTCTACATGATGCAGCTCAGGCTAGCTGCTGGGAAGATTTTTGTTTCTCCATTTTGGGTCATTTGTTTAATTTTGAATAGAAAATTGTGCCTCCTCCTAGTTATTAAAATGATGAGTATTGTCCCTGGCGTGTTATTGGCCACCAGAGATGACTTTCAGGTTGTTTTCCATTGAGTGAAAGAGAGCTGACAATGCTATTGAGAATGAATGCTGACTGCAATTTAGAAAACCACGTGTTGGGCTCTCGATCTGTGCTGGATCCAGTTGGATCAGCATGTCATAGGCTACCATTTCTAGTTGTCAGATACCAAGTGGGCTAGTTTTTATGACTTAATATCTTCATAAGGGCAACCTCAGGCCTGAGCGAGACAGAAGATTCTGGATGTTGGTAGCTGGCTTCATTCTGGCTCTACAGATTCTTTTGATGGGAAATGGTCTGTTGGATGAACAGGAAGATGTATTTTGCAGTTTTCTTTTTCTAGTGGTATCTATTGCTTGCTTTCTTCTGGGCTAGCAAGAATAGCCTATTGTTGACAATCTCAACATAAATGTGTGTGCTGTGAAGAGCCTAGCAGCTCCCAGAGCAGCTGAGGGCCTTGCCAAGCAGGTCTCAAGTTTTAGACGTGTCTTACAGAATGCACTTGAAGAATTGAAAGAAAGTAATTTGGAGCTCAAAGGCCTGTATACAAATTCCTTTGTAGTCCTTGCTTTCAAAACAAGTAACAGTTATTGGAAAAATGTCTCTGTCATAAAACATTTCCTCATTGCAATTTCTACCTGGAAAACAGCACAGGAAAAAGTGCCTCCACTGGCCAGACACCGTGGGCAAGCACAGCAGATCAATTTCCACCCGAGATGCGCTGCTCCAGCTGCTTACAGCCAACATCTGTTCTAGTTATTCGGCATCTGTGCCTTGCGAGTTGCTGATGTTTTTTATTATCACCTCAACTAGCGTGTGTATTTATTTGCCAGATATCAAAAAGTGTAGTTAAGATAACGGAGCAAGAACAAAGATATAGACGTGGTTTCCGCATGGGGCGCTTGTCATTGTCCTTCCTGTGCCTCTCTTCCTCTTGGCTCCCTTTTCCTCTTTGTAGCAAATCATAAAGATGACTTTAGCATCACCTTCATCAGGGTCACCGAATTCAAAAGAATCTTTTTTAAGGGAGCGTTTTTGACAGGCTTCTTTAAAGAGATGTCTGGGGAGACTTGGAGCCACAGGATGACAGGTCAGGAAATTGAGCATAGATACATAACCGCATTAACAGCATGAGAAAGTCAGTTCAAAGTTGTTTCCGTGATGTCAGTTTTAGTGAAGCAAGTGTTGGCCGTTAAGTGTTCCCATTATAAGGCAGGCACTGTTTGTCGGTACTCGGAAGAAACTCACAGGATCCTAGCAAGGCTACCACTGCCAGGACTGACTTAGAAGTTATTTTACAACTATATATGTTAATATCGAGTTAGGAAGATGAATAGCTTCTAAATAAAGAACTCAACTAGCAAATTAATGGATCCCAGTCTTTACGAATTTTATGTACGTTTTATCAATTGCACGTGGGGGAGCATGTGCCACGGCACACGTGGGGTCAGAGGACAGCTTGGGGGAGTTGGTTTTCTCCTTGTGGTAGGTGGGTCCTGGGTACTTAACTCAGGTCATCAGGCTATTATTGCCCAGGGCCTTTGCCCACTGAGTCACCTTGTCAGCCCACAGATTTCCATTTTTATTAGTTGAAAAGGCTGCTCGTGGAAGCAGCCATGTTTGATGCAGTTGCTATGTGCTTTAAAGCAAGCAAATGCAGTTTAGGCTTGACGTGCACATGTCTCCTACATATAGTAATTGACTGAGTCCTTACAGCCCCCCCATGGAGAAGGAATGATGAAGGACCCTGAGGAGAGGAAAAGTTTCAAGAACTCTCTCCAGGCCAT
This sequence comes from Ellobius talpinus, assembly GCA_001685095.1. Taxonomy (NCBI): domain Eukaryota; kingdom Metazoa; phylum Chordata; class Mammalia; order Rodentia; family Cricetidae; genus Ellobius; species Ellobius talpinus. The sequence goes on from LOJH01045344.1 coordinate 10,199, forward strand.
GGTATGTGAAAGTGGCCAAACCGGTTTCCACTACAGCCAGCCTGGTTCTAGAGCTTGTAATCTACAAAGGCTTAATTAAGGCCCTTTGATTATACTTAGTAAACCACAGCTCACTGAACTAATCTGCCTTGGGCTTGTGTGTTTGTGAATGTAAGGAACTGAACCATAAAGAGGAAAAAGACCTCTGAACCAGCCCCTGCTCCCCAGAACCCACATAACTGAACACTGAGGAGAATAAGAATCCCTGAATCAGCCCCTGCTCCCCAGAATCCACATAACTGAACACTGAGGAAAATAAGAATCCCTGAACCAGCCCCTGCTCCCCAGAATCCACATACCTGAACACTGAGGAAAATAAGAATCCCTGAACCAGCCCCTGCTCCCCAGAATTCACATAACTGAACTTTGAGGAAAATAATGAGGACCCTGACAGCAGCCCTTGCTCCCAGCGTCATCCGTGTTGGGACTTGGCTTTCCAGCCTCTTGGCTGCCTCCACAACCTCCACTAACTCCCTCTGAGGAGACTGCTCCTGTGGAGGGCCTAATCATTGGCTTAGATGCATCTACCCACATGTTTAAACTCTGATTAGGACCAAGATGCCTGCCCATAATTTTCTGAGTTCAGCTATGATCACTGAGTGACCTTCACAGGCCCGACAACAATACCATCTCCTACAGAATGGGATGTAATGTGAATCGTTTTGCTGTGTTCAGCATCAAAACCAAACCAGAAGTACATGCCCTTGGCTCACCAGAAGTGCCTTTCCCTGAGGCCAGTGATGGTGTAAAATGGCTTCCACATCTTGCCTATTTGTATTTATGGACTGGTTGACAGCAATTTTCCCTGCCAAGACTAAAATATTCCACAATAGGAACTATTACGCTCCTTCGCACCCAAGGTTCTGACCCATTCCACACATCCAGCAAATGCTCGCTATCTGAGCAGATGGCTGAATAAATAGGTCACAGAAAGGAATAGGTTTTGCAAGGTCTATTTGGATTCCACCATTTTATGATGATGGAGAAACATTCAAGAGTGCATGTGCTTTCAATACGGAATGAGAGAGAGGTCAAGAGTCGGAAACTGGAGCTCAGAGCTCCAGCTGCTTGTCCCCACTGAAGAATTCAAAGTTGAAGCTGTAATTCAAGATAGATCTTAGAGAGAAGCATTGTTGGAAGACAGAAGCAGCGCAGGAGCCTTGAAGGACACACAGGAGGCACAAGAACCTGGTTCGGCTAAGGAGAGCGGAGCGGAGCTCAGAGAAGCAATTCAGCAGTGTGTTGGAGACGGAGAATAAAGTGTACCAAGAAAGGTACTACAAAAATGGCAAACAAAACGCAGGACTGGTAAACAGGGTCAGATGTGAGAAAGGCCAAAGAAAGCAAGGAAGAAAGCCAGTGAGTGTGGGGGAGGGGTGTTGTTACTGTGTGCTTCTGTTTTGTTTGAAGACTGGCTTCACTAGGTGGCCCTAACTGGCCTGGGACTCAGGGTTGCACTGGCCTCCTGACTGCAGAGATTACTACAGGCCTGCACCACCACACCCACCCTCTGTGGGCTCTTAAAATTACATTTTTGGTGGAGTTCTTTTGAACCTGACTGTTTCTAATAAAACCTTACCTGTGATGTTCTGATGGAAAATGTCTCCATATCTCCGTAGGCTTGTGTATTTGAACAGTCTTCAGCGGGTGGAGCTGTCTGCAACGGTTATGAAACTTTGAGTTGGAGTCTTGCTAGAAGTGTGGCAGATATTGAGGCCTTATAGCCTGATCCCACTTCCTGTTCTTCCTCTCTGCTTCCTGTGTGTTCATGAAAGATGATCAGCCAGCTTCCTGTTCCTGCTCCCTTCTTTTCCTGACTATTCCCATGTCTTCTTTGCCATGTTGGACTCCATCATTCTGAAACCATAAGCTAAGTAAATGTTTTTTCCTTGAGTTGCTTTGTCCATGGTATTCTATCACCGCAACAGAAAGGAACTAAGAGCAAATCCATCCCTATTTAGTGGTCAGTGAAGATAAGCCCAAATATAACTGTTTATGTGCCCAGTTTTTTGTTTCATTTGTTTAAATGTGTTTTGAAGTCTGGAGATGTCCCTCAGTAGTAGAAGTGCGTGTCTAGCATATGCGGTGGCCTGGATTTAATCCCCAGCCCCACCATCCAAACAAAACAACAAAAATGTTGATCCTAAAATTATGAAACTACTAAAAGAAAAGAACTGGAGCTGGTAATGCTTTGCTGACTGTGACATTAAAAGCACATGCAGCAAATGCATGACAAGCAGATGGGACCTTATCAAGCTTCTACTTCTGCTCATCAAACCAACCACTCAGAGAAAAGGCAACCTGCAGAAACCATTGCCGCTCATCTATCTGATGAGGGGTTCATCCCAGAGAAAGAACCTTTAGAACTGAAACAACAAACATAAAATAACAAACAAAACATGTAAACATATAATAAGCATATTATGGGCAATGGATCTTGCAAGGATGCTCAGAATCTCTAGTCACTATCAAGAAATGCAAACTGAACCCCAGTCGCCTCATACATGAGGGCCCCAGCTATCCATGAAAGCAGAAAATGGGATCGGTAAGGATGTGGAGGAACCAGACCCCAAATACACCATTAGCAAAATGTTACAAAAATTACTCTGGAAGTCCTTCAAATAATAGAAGCTCCCTATCACCCAACAATCCTACATCTAAGCAAATAACCAAAGGAATCAAAAGTTGGACCTTGAAGAGATATTGCTCTCTTCATTGCAATATTATCTGCAATAGCCAAGAAATGGAAACAGCTCATTTCCATTGACAGATGGCAGAATAAAGAAAATGTTGCTCTACCTATAATAAAACATTGGCCTTTAAAAAGAAGCACCATCACGCGATCAGTGTGGATGAGCCCTGATGCTATGTTGCAGATGCAATAAAAACCAGTTACAAATGGTGTATGCTTTTGCTTACCTGAGTCAACATCACAGAAAGTTCAATGATTCGGGGTGTGTGTGTGTGTGTGTGTGTGTGTGTGTGTGTGTGTGTAGGGACTGAAATGATAGGGAACTGCTGTGAATAGAACTTTAGTTTTGTAAGATGAAATAGTCCTGAAGATTAGTTATCCTATAATCTGGATGTAGTAACCACGACTAAAACTATGTGCTTAAAAATGACGAAAAGGGCATATGTTTACAATATACTTTTTTGATGAATTTTGTATTTGACAATTCAAACATGTATATAATAGATTCTTATTACTCTCCCTGCTGTCTGTCAGTTCCCCTCCATCCCCACCAGTCTTTTTCCCTAGTATTTTTTGGGGTTTGTTCTGTGACTTATTTAGTTTAACCGGGACCATGTGTGTGACGCTTGACTTGTGTAACATGAGGGCCAGCTGTGGGGATTTCCGTCCCGCCCAGTACCCCACAGC